>PVKU01009868.1:0-57394 GCA_004027475.1 Anoura caudifer | reverse complement strand
CACAAACCTCTGGCTTTGAGAGGCATCTTTCCATAAAGCGGCGGACAATAATGGACCTTCTGTTTGCTCGGTAACAGTTTTGGGGGGCTCGTCCGGGATCTTAATTGCCCGTGGAAGACTGACCCCTCAGGTTCGAGAAAGCGAGACTTTGGAAGTGTTTTGCCAGTCTCGAGAACCAACTGTTGCTCGGTAACATTACGACTATTCTTCCATAGCACAAATGTGTGTACAAAGTAGATATAAAATCCATATATATGTGAATATATAATTATGTGTGTATGTATATATGTATATGTATACATTTACAGACACTCATATATATCTCTATAAAACTTATTTTAAGTAAGTCATATAGAGGAGTATGATAACATATTGTATTCCAGTATAAATTATAGATATATATCAAAAGTAAATACATAGAAATCTGAATGATGAATAATATTTGAGAGCAAATGGGTAATTTGATTGCCATTTCAAAGAAGATAGCATGTCCAACACACTATTAGAAATATGAACACCTTATTCAAATCATAAAGCACCAACTGTTTTGTACTATGCTGAATATTTATTAGATTCTGAATCAAATCATCTTCACTCTGTGTGTCAATAGAATAAAACCTGATATGCTTTTATAATACCCAACAGAGTTACCTTGTAGGGAAAATTTTATGTTCTCATTACCATATAACTACAAAATAAAAGTAGATTAGACCTAACAGAAAGCTCGTGAAAAAAGCGATTGTTTTGATAAACCTGAGTCCGGATGGAAGAGGGATGAAAATCTAGACCAATAACTATAGCAACTATTCATTCTATTATGCAAATATTTAATGTGAACAGCTGGTAAGGGGATAAAATTAGCACGACCGGTAGTTAATAGCCAAGTTGTTATATAAACACCTTTCTTAATGAGGGAAAGTAATTTCCTTAAATCAAATGCTTCAATCACTCTTCATAAGATTGTGTCATGTTCCTACAAGCAAAGAGATCATTGTTTTCCTCCACCCTTTATTTAGACAAGAAGATAAATTGTTGGGAACCACCCTGCCTGGTTTCAGAAGCTGTAACCCCGCCATGGCTAGGTCCCAGTGAGCAACCTTCTGACAGTAAGCCACTAAGAGACAAGGCTTATCTCCCTGCCACTTCTGCTCTTTTTACTTCACTTGATCAGTTAGCCAATAATGGGTAAGATTCCCCAAGTGGGGAATGACCTAAGCCAGACACGATCATGTGGAGGCCCTAAGGAAGGATTTGGGGGGCTATAGCAAAAGGGGGTGATGGACCCTCAGCTATGATATAGCCTGAGTCCTCCTTCTGTCTTTGAGAAGTCTCGTAATCTCTTGGCTGCCTCGCTTACCCTGCCTGACTTAAGCCTGAAACAATGCTGGTGGTGGGTGCCACCCTGTGCTGGAAAGGGCAGGTTCCCTAGGGCAATCAGGCCTAAGAAAGAATATGTAAAATCCTGTGAAACCTGCTTTGTTTAGAATGCTCTCAATTAAATAAGGGTCCAAGCAAGAAGTTAGTTTGTTTCTCAAAGTTTTATAGCTCTTTAGCTATCTGACCCTGACTCAAAATAGGCCCTCAGAGTTCTTTGTATGTTATCTATTGTTTGATCCTTACTGCCTGATAATGATTAATGAGCCTGTATTCCTATGCAGAACAACCCAATAAAAGCCCATTGAGGAAAAGGCTCTTGGACCTTCTCCCTCGGCCATCTCTCCTCCCCCAGCAGATCATATCTTGTTAGACTTATTCTCATCTGTGGTGGATGAGGGGCTCTGCATGCAAAGCTCCCCCACAATAAATGAACTTGGTCTCATAAATAATAAAAAAAGTTTTCTAGTCATTATAAAGAGTGTGGTATTATGAAGACAGATAGAAAATATAACAACAATAGCATAACAGCTTCATATGAAAATACAATATTTGATGTTAGAGTCACAAAAGCAACATTAGTGGAAGTAAAATCATAACACTTGATGGAGATTTGTGAAAAGGGAGAGAGAATTGTCTATTGCCCATTAAGTGCTAGGCTCTGTGGTAGTTTAAATATGTTACCTAATTGAATTCACTTGATAGCAATGGAAGAAGCTATTATCTTTATTTTACATATGAGAAAGGTCAGCCTCAAAACATAAATGGCCCACACAAAGCCATAGAGCTACAAAATGGCACCAACAGGGTGCCAGCTAAAAGTTGTCATCAAAGTCTTCAATACTGATTGTATCAGCAATGGAATGATAATTTACAATGAAACAGCAATAGCAAATGAAGTTAATATAAAAGTATACTTTTAAAATATATACCATTTATTTTAAGGTGATTATAGAAATAGTCAAATAAGTGATGTTTCCAAGTAAAATGGAGCCATTACAACATTTTTAGTATATAAATCACGTTTAAAAACAGTAATTTTTACAAATACTTCTATTTAACATTTGAAATTCTAGTATAATAGTAATGATATTCTTAGTGCCATGCCTTAACATGAATTTAAACCAAAATTGGCTTCAATAAATGCAGAATGAGGTAAGTCTGGAGAGATGGAGTAAGAAAAGAGTGGATGGGGAGGAGGAGATTAGAGAAGTAGCTGGCCTGGTTAATGCAAGTCACTTAGATCAACATAAAACCTTTCAGTTTTATCCTGAACAAGACAGCAAGCCAAAGCAGAATTTGATCCTGAGTGAAATATGTACTCTCTTCATCTCAAAGAAATCCTCTGAATATTGTATTGTGACTATACCATGATCACACATAAACAGTGAAAGCTCACTTAGGGGACTTTTACAATGACATAGGCTTCAGAGAAAGTACTACATGTGGAGTTGATCCTTAGCAGAAATGGATGGATTCTGAACAAACACTGAAAGTACAGTTAACAGGATTTGTTAATAGATTTCAAGTATAAAATAAGAAAAAATAAGCATCAAATTTAACTCAAGAATTTCTCCCTGATTGGTGTAGCTCAATGGATTGAGCATGGGCCTGTGAACCAAAGGGTCACTGGTTTGATTCCCAGTCAGGGCATATGCCTGGGTTGTGGGCCAGGTCTCCAGTAGGGGGTGCAAGAGACCCACACCCACAGATAGGTTCTCTCATGGGTAATCAGATTTGCAATATACCTAGGCTGTTTGAGACTTGCTCTTTGCCTAAAACCCCCTCACCCTGCAAGTACTTTGCAAAGACCAGTGTAACTGGCTGCCTATTCATTTGTTAATGTCCTTCTTGTGTGATGTAATGAGGGACATTGGCTCCTTTGTTGAAACCTGGATCGTGAGGAAGAATCATTTTGGAATATGGGGATATTATTAGAATAAAGGCCTGTCATGGTGGAGGCCACAGCTCTGGCTCCTCTTGAGAGAAAAGCCAGTCTGTTGTCCTTATTCCTCCACCAGACTCGGTAGTCTGTGTGTATGTTTTAATTCATCCATAATGACACAGACACTGCTGGCCGGTGTCCGCCACAACAGGGAAGACTTACATTTTTTTCTCATGAAAAAGATAAAAAGGTAATTAGATATCTCAAAAATATGTATATATATATATATTTTTTTTCAAATAGCCATGGTCCAAAAAGAAGGCAAAATACAAATTGGCATGACCTTAAATAAATCCCAGACTTAAAAAAGGACATTTTTTACCTTACACATAAAAATTATATCCACTGATTAAATAGTAATTAACACATAATTTTTTTAAAAAATCATTATATAAAACATATTTATATACTAGTACATGCATACTAGTGTAAATGGTTTATGCCATTTCTCAAACTATAGATATAATTCTGAAGAATTACTTACAGTTGTAGAAGAAAATGTGCATTTTGCCAAATATATTGTGTTTGAAATGTTGCTTCATAATGTGTTAATTTTAAAAATAAACATGAATATAGAGTTCTGGGAACAGAGTTTAAGAGATGAAAAAGCAAGATTGATATGATAAAATGTATTGAAGACTTAAATATGAAAGTTAAGACCATAAAACTCTTAGGAAAAACATAAGTGTAAATCTTTATGACCTTGGGTTAGATAGTTTCTTAGATAAGAAATTCTAAACAAGTGAAAAGAATAAATAAATTGGACGTCATCAAAAATAAAATTTGTGCCTCAATAGAGACTATTTGGAAAGTGAAAAGACAACCCACACAATTGATGAAAAGAATTATTATAACCTATCAATGAAAAGATAAATAACCCAATTAATAGATGGTCAAATTACTTGAATAAACATTTCTCCAAAAAAATATATACATATAGCCAATAAGCACATGAACATATATTTGATATCATTAGTCAGAGAAATGCAAGTCAAAACCACAATGAGATACTGCTTTATAAACAGTATAGGTATAATAAAAAAAGGTAAACAATATTAAATATTGGTAACTTAGGGAGAAATGGGACATTCGTGCTTTGCTGCTGGAGATTTAAATGGTACCAGCCACTTTAGAATACAGTTTGGCAAATTCTCAAGAGCTAAACAAAATTACCATATGAGTCAATGATTGAACTCTTAGGTATACACACAGGAGATATTAAAACTATGTGAACACAGAAACTTTTACGTGAATGCACAAGACATAATTGTTTATAATAACCAAAGAGTGGAACAATGCAGATGCCATAAAATATGGTATATCCCTACAATAGATCATTGTTGAACCATACAGAGTGATAGTGATACATGTTAAGTGCTGATACATGTTACACCATGGATGAAGCTTTGAAAGAAATGTGAAAGAAGCCATACACAAGAGGCCACATCGGCTATGATTTCATTTATATGAAATGTCCAAAATAGGTAAATCAAGGGGGAAAATAGATTAGTGTTTTTCATAGGCTGGAGATGGAGGGAAAGGGAAGTGACTGCTAATAGACATGAGCTTCTTTTTGGATTACAACAATATTTTTAAATTATATGGTAGTGATGGTGACACAATTCTGTGAATATACTAAAAACAACAAAGTTTTACAGTTTTTTTGAAGATTATTTATTTATTTTATTTTTAGACAGTGGGGAAGGGAGGGAGAAAGAGAGGAGGAGAAATATTAATGTGTGATTGTCTCTCACATGGCCCCCACTGGGGACCTGGCCTGCAGCCCAGGCATGTGCCCTGACTGGGAATCAAACCAGCAACCCTTTGGTTCACAGGCCGGCACTCAATCCACTGAGCCACACCAGCCAGGGCAAATTTTACAGTTTAAAGCAGTAAATTTTATAGCTTATAAATTACGTATCAATGAAAATTAAAAATATAAAATTAAAATCAGTTATTTTTTAATTCTGAAATTTATGGCTCATTTTCCATCTCTTCTGAAAATAAATGAAAAGATGCTTGCAAATTTATTTAAAAGGATTAGAAAGAGGTGGTTTTGCAATAGAAGAGAAAGGAATATAACCAATGATTCTGTATCGAAAACCTCATTTGCAATTCTTACCATCTGTGTGAATCTGAGAAATTCTTTAAACTCTCTGATTTATAGTTTGACTATATGAGGTATGAAGCAACGCCTTACAGGATGATTATAAGCTCTGAAAATCCTCATGAATGAGAAAATTCTTCAAAAACTTTTTTTTTAGTCTGACTCAATAAGGTTGATGTAGGTATAAAAGCTCATTTCAACACATAAAATTATATCATGCACTGAAATGATCCGACCATGCTTAAGCCAAACCTTGAGCATCTCCAAAGTTCCTTTCCTTTCAAAAACTCACCATAATATCTTTAAAAGGAGTCACTAAATCGGGGTGCTCTCACTTGAATTCTGAATGGCACAAGAGACAGGAGTTGGCCATCCTGCCATCTTCCCCCTGGCACACTACACCATGGTCTTGTCCCACCACTTTGTTGCCAACTTCTCCTGGAAGTCCTCTTCTAAATCGACACTTTGTTATTATAATATGCTCCCACATTCCAGGGTATACAAGTTATATTCTCCTAAGAAATTCTTTACACCATCTTCTCTAGTCACTGGAACACCAGAGTGGGCCTGCAGATTTTTCATTTTAACGACCATGTAGCTAGAATGCCAGTCTGTCTTTCTGACAAACAGAGCATCACTACATAGTCTACTGGGAGAAAGATCCCTCTCTTTTCCCAACCCCACCCACCTAGCCACCTTCGTTCTATCCCTTGCTCGAACTGCTTTGATAAACGAAGGCTTTGGGGGAAGTCTAGAGCAAATCTCTTAAAAAATAACACAGGGTTGTTACAAATTGAAATTATTTTCAAGTAAATATATTTGTCAAAATTATTTTACTTGGGTTTCGGAACACTAAGTTTAAATTATTCTGCAAAGTTCACATCTTGAAAAAGTAAATCTTGAACTACACTATAGGTACAATTCATATAAAGATTCTGACAATTCTAGGAGAATAAAGTAAAGTTAGGTGAAGAATGATTATAGCATGAGCAAGAATTAAGGTACATGCAGGTCAAGGCAAGGATGATTGCCGATTATGCATAAGCCTAAACTGGATTTTAAGAATATAGACAAAATGTGTTAGGAAAACAAGTTTTAGTTCAAGAATGACTAATATTTTTAGCCTTGGGAGCAAAGCTAATGTCTGAGTTAAAGAGACAGATTGTTAGCGCAGTTGTCAGCATAGTCATCCATCTGGAATTATTTTCTCCTGGTTGTTTTTCAGTTTTTCTATTAAAAAATCCTCTCTTTGTTGAACAAAATGAAAAGTAACATGCAATTAACATGGATATGCTTCCAGATGATTTTTTGGCATTAGAGTTGTGTCTGACATTTAGCAAATCACCTAATTAGTCTCTGTCAACATTCATCAAACTATGAAGCACATTTTAAAGGTTTTATTTTCATGATAATGAAACTGGTAAATTTTAATGTGTTTAAGATTAAAAGAGTTTGTTTTAGTATACAAGTCATTATGAAATGTTTAAGTTAATAATTTAATGGAATAACTATATATCTAAAAGAATAAATAAATGAGTCACAACTCTTGAAAACCCAGAGCCTAGATTTCTTAAAATAGTTATATTTTAGGCACAAAATATAAATAATTGGTGAAAAGTTATTCTATTTTTCAATATGTTGTTCCTACTTAACATGATGTTTATAATTCAATTGCATAATTAGTCTCATGACTTACATATTAGTATACAACACACCCAACCATTGATAAAAGATTAAAATGCAGAAACCTCTCTATAATAGCCTATGTGGTATAAAAATTATAAAGTGGGAATTCTTATTCTTCTATTATATTTGCCAAGTTGAAAATGTTAATTTAAATAAATGTAAATTTTTGAGTCATTATTGGGTGAGATCAACCCAAATAGAGGCTTCAAAGTCATAAAGAGGAATGAATGTAAAGGGGAAAGTTCAGCCAATAAACTTTTGTAGGCTAGCCTTTAAGGAATCAAAGGAAAGAGATGTAAAATAAACCAGTCTTAAAACTCCTCACCATAATAGTTAAGAGGCTAAGAGCCCAATGAGACCTGCTGCTCAGGGATAGTTTCTAATAGGAGTGGAATTAATGCTATTTGATTTTGTGCATTGAGAAGGGGAGTAAGGAGTATGTACCCATTAATGCACAACGACCAAACCTTAATGTATGACCTTTGAAACAGCCTTTTAGAAAGTCTGCGAATCCCAAGATGGGAGGCAGAATGTGACAAAAGTATTTGACTGTATTAAAAATGTATGAAGCAATCTCACTGAAGGAAGAGGGGAAACAAGTTTCAAACCTAAGTAACTTTGGAAATGTAAATAATGGCAGAGAATGGGAGCCAGTTCTGTTGTTACTAAAGTTGAGAGTTATGGATCAACAAGGGGAGGAAGCTAGAATGATCCATGTGTTTGTGGATTAGAAGTGGAGATAGCAACATGTTTACCATAGCTGGTGGCATATAGGTCTATTTATAGATATGTGTATAGACATGGTTTGGAATATACACATGTATTTCCTTCTCTGTCACCTCAGAGATCCTAGAAGCAATCACAGCAACAAAGAGCACGTCTACCACCCAAACCTTAGTTCTCATTACCATTTTTTTCAGTTAAAAGGAATAAAGCAAAATGGATGAGTCCAATTTTGGTTAAGAGAAACACAAAAAGAGCCTGTTGCACCTACAGGGTAGGAATGTGAAGCACCTCTACTATCCCCCACCTCGTAACAACAGCCCCCAAAATAGCACCCCACAGTCATGGAGAATTGTCCATGGGACACAAGAGCCACCTGAAAAATCTCCCAGTGTGAGCAACAAAATAAAGTAGTACTGGATTATAATCCAAAATCCAAAATAAAATTAATGCTTGTATTAATATGAATATACATTTGAATAAATGAATAAATGGGGAGAATCCAAAACAAGTTGCTTTGCAGAAAAAGTTCAAACAATTTGTGTAGACACTCCACCCTCCATGTGATGGAGCTACCCCCCACTCCTCAAGTGTGCACTGCACTCAGTGACATGCTTCCAAAGAGGTCAATATGAAACGGGTGAAAAAATGAATAAACTTACAATACCCAAACTGAAGAAATACCACCTCATCCAGGTGATCAAGGTTAACATCAACAGTAAAAAGTCCTTTTGAGAAAATCTTATCTTTAATATTGTCTGATGAGAGATGCATTTGATCTCTGTGGCCTTCCTGCCTAAAACACATCAATTTGGTCTAATCATTGAAAAGGACATCAGACAACTCTCAGTTGAGGGATGTCTTGCAAAGTCCCTGAGCAGTATGACTGAAAACTATCAAGGTCATCAATAACAAGGAATTTCTGAGAAATTGTAGGTGCCACAACAACCTAAGGGGGCATAATGGCTTAATGTTATTTGGTATCCTAAATAAGAGGCTGAAAAAAAATTAAGAAAATTTAAATAATGTATAGGTTTTGACTAATCATAACATATCAGTATTGACTCATTAATTGTGAGAAACATATCTTACTGTTACTTACTGAAACAGGCAAGAGTGGGTCTGGTTCAGGCCAGCTTATAGTGTTTGGGTTCTTAATTTCATGTAGGAAAGATTTCACAAATGACCCCAAGTGATTTTGACAGTGTGCTCATTGAGGCTGATACAGTGAAACAAAGGAAAAACTTAGGGTAGAAGGTAACTAGAGAGACCCTGAGCAGTGCTCTGCTTTGGCTCCCCAGAAAAGTTATAGGAAAGGAGTGAGCCAAGATGGGGTTGCTGCTAGCCCGCCACCCACGGGAGATCAGAGGAAAAAGGGGGCCCTGGACACAGCATCAGAGCATAAACCTGGGTTCAGCTGCCTCCGTTCCTTGCTGCTCTGGCTGCAAGTCCCTTTGGGACCTTAGAGTTTAGGAAGAAACAAAAGTGCACGCTCTCATGCCTAGGCAGAGTCTTTGTCCTGAGGGCTTTTTGCCTTTTTTCTGCAGGTGAGAATCTTAGGGGAAGGTTTCAACAGAATATGCATCAGCTTTCCAGGTGTATTTTTAATATGCTGATGCATCAAAATGAACACACAGGAGGGTTTGCGATATTCTTTGGTCTGTTATACTGCTTTATTTTTATCTGGCTTTTAATGGAGTTTTTGTTATTTGTTCCCCTGACTTCATCTGTCCTTGAGTTTAGCTGGCACAAATGACATTAATTAGGTCCCTGTTCTCTATTTCCCAGGCCAGGCAGATTTAAGCTATGTATTCTCTGGTTAGGGAGGAGAGGTATGAACCATTTGCTCTCAAGTGTCCTTGGTTAGGGGAGATAAGGTCTTATGGTTCACCGGCTGGCTATAAGCTGCTCAAACTGTTTGATCTTGTTTAATTTTCCTGTCTCAGTTTCCCCATTCCACTTGCCCAGGAATTCTCCTAGCTTCTTACTATCCTGTCACAATATCACTGTATGATATTAATAATGTAGAGAAATCACCGGTACTTGTGGGTATGAGGAAACTCTGTACCATCTTCCCAGTTTTCCTGTAAAAGGACAAGATTAGGAAAAAAAAAAAGGCAATGTGGCCCTCCACATAGTTAATAGAAAACTAAATTACTCAGACAGTAAGAAAAAAACAGAGTAAACAGATTTCAAAAACTAATTAGGTAACTGCTGTAGTTAAAAGACAAGCCCTGACACCACACAATTGCAACTGTACCTTAACTACAACAGCACTGTGCAAGCTCCCTGGTCTCCTCCTGTTCTAACGTTTCCGGGGCTTCTCTATATCAATTTAATGCTACTTTATAGCAAGACACTATCACAGCAGCATATCATATATTTCCACCGAAGCATCAAGCTTTTAAAAAGTAGAGAAAACATTATAAGTGTAGGTGGAAATCCATTATTACTGAGCCAAATTAAAAATGGATATACTGTAATTTTCTGTCACAGTAGGAGCAAGAAAAACGAATCCCTCTTGAAGTGGCATATTCCTTCCTCTGTTACTAGCCATAAAGTGTACTTTCTAATTAAAAGTTTTAAATGACTTTAATTACTAAAAATTTTAAAAAAACTTATGTCAAAATTAGTCCCACACACAGTGACTAGTCATTAACATGAGGTTATGAACTTATTTAGCAGAAGTAAAGATAAGACATAGTAGTTGAAATCTTAAAATATGGAGAAAGATACTCTATTCATGATTGTTGGAATTTAGCTAGCCCTGTATTAGGCTGGCTTATAATAATTTTAAAATAAAAATAATAATCTAAACCAGATAAATTAAGACTTTTGAAAAAAGTATTACATTAAAAGGAAGAGTAAGAGAGATTTTTTCCCCAAAGAAATAAACAGTCATTTACCTGATTAGAATTGCACCTTCCTGGCCATCTTTAGGGAAAAAAATTGTTGCAAAAAAGTATGAGTTGCTATTAAGGAGGGTCCACATGCTTAAAATAAACTGTGCAATCAGATCTGCCTGAGTTAGATATCTCTACCTTGTTTGTGGTTGTTGAATTGGCTAATTAGATAAATGGAAAGAACAGCCTACACAAAAGATCCTTCTACAAGTAGAAATAAGTAATGCTTCCTGTTCTTAGCTATAAGCTCCAAATATAACCTCCAAATGAGCATTGTAAGCAGAAAATCCTATGATACCAATAACAAGACATCTCCATATTATTTTATACATACATTTAGCTGTTACTTGACTTATAATCTACTATAATCTGATGTGACTCTTACCCTTGTTATGCATGAAATGCCCTACCAAGCCCTCATCTTTACCTAAACTCAGATTTTACGCCTTTGCTATTATATTTAAAACATGGCATTATTGTATAATTTCTTTAACTTCAAAGAATATAATGCCCACAATGCTCTCTTTTCTCTCTCTGGAATCATTTTCAAAGTAAACACACAAAATAATCATCATTCTAGTAGAAAATATATATTTACAGATTTACAGTTATCGGAGCTAGCCAAAAGGATATTACTTTGCTCATAAAGTACTCCTTTTATCTTTTTTGTATCATTGCTTTTGTGTTTAGTGTTGGAAGAATGAGTTTTAATTCAAGTTCAAGAAACTGGTGTCAAGTTACAATGTTTATTACAACAAAAACTTATGTGTGTGTGAGCTTGTGCATAATATCAGGGGCATATGAAATGAGGAAATAAAACCAAGGAACATGAATAATACTCTTAAGGAACCCACAACTGCAAGATTGAAATAATTTATTCTCATTATTACCTGAATATAAATTGGTGGAAGATAACCCCCAAAAATAATGAGTGTTAAGGATTTTTTAAAGTATTGAGCATCCCTACATATTTCATATTTCACAGAAGAATTGATTTGTTATACTCTTTTGAAGGGCATTTGGACAAGGTTCAAACCATTTGAATTATGCAACTATTCTTCCAGTCAAGAAGGAGGCATAGGCAGACATGGTTCACGTCTTTGCATAACCACATCAAAATTACAACTAAATAGACCTGGCTGGTGTGATTCAGTGGGTTGAGCCCTGGCCTGCAAGTCCCATTCCCAGTCTGGGCACATATCTGGGTTTTGATCAGATTCCCCAGTTAGGGGTGTGCAAGAGGCAACCAATAGATGTACCTCTCATACACTGATGTTTCTCCCCTTCTCTTTCTCCCTTTCTTCCACTCTCTCTGAGAATTAAATAAATAAAAATCTTTTAAAAAATTACAACTAAAATATAGAACAACGATAACACAGAACCATCTCAAATCAAGTCAAATGGGAGTCTGACAACTACCACAAGAATTCAAGAAACCACATCCATCCTGACAGGTTGTTGGGGCACAGATACAGAATGAGCTGGTCCCACACACACACATGGGGTGGATAAAAATTCAGGAGGGATAGTGAGGAGTCCCAGCCACACACTGGACCCCCCAGCCCAGGATTTCAGTGCCAGCAAGATAAGTCCCCACACCTCCGGCTGCAAAAGCCAGTAGGGATTGAGTCGGTGGAAGAAACTTCTGGAGCCCCAAATGGTTCCTCTGAAAGAACCCACACATGGACTCACCTGTGTAGACTCACTCCCTCTGAGCTCCAGCACTGGGGTAGCAGCTTGAAAGGCTCCAGTGGTACACAGGGAGAAACTGAAGTGTCTGCCATACAGGTGAACAGAGGCCATTGTCTCTTTTTTAACCCCCACTCCCACCCCCTCCGGCCCCAGACAGAGCCAGCAAGCTGGTACCAAATCTGAGACTCCATGAACCTGGCTAACACTGTTTGACCTGCCTTGGAGGCCCCCAGAGACTTTACCCCACTCAGCTTATGGGACCACCTAAGCTGCTTTTCCATATGAATGGTAGGTCTTGGCTCATGCTTCAAAACTTCCTAAATCTTATCAAACAAGTAACAACAGACCTCAGTGAGCCCCAGACCTGGCACTAGCAACAGCCAGCCTAGATTCACAGCTTGGTTTTGTCTGTGAATCTCCAAGCTTAGCACAAGTAGCAGCCATCTTAGATTGCTTTATAGCTCAGGCAGGGCAACCCTGTGCAAATCACAAGTGGGACTTGACTTTGGCCTGCACCCCCCAGGAAACCCCAGGGCTAGTGAACCCAATGTACAACTATAGACCATGTTAGAGCAGCACCACCCTGCCCCTGCACAGCTGATTCTCCATGGAGGGTGGATGTTGGTAGTCAGTGGCCACAGCTGGTACTTGAAGTTTACTGGCTTGGGTAAATCCCTCCCATTGACTGCCAACAGCATCCAAGGCTCAACTACAAGAGAAGGGTGTACTCAACTCACATGAAGGGCATATCTGGAGTACCCAGCTTGGGAAATAGGGGAGATTGTGTGACTGGACCCTACAAGATACCTACTACATTAGGCCACACTACCAAGACATGAAGTCAAAGCAGCTCTACCTAATACTTAGAAACAAACACAGGGAAGCTGCCAAGCTGAGGAGGCAAAGAAACATGGCCCAAGTGAAAGAACAGACCAAAACCCCAGAAGAACTAAACAAAATGGAGATAAGCAATCTATTAGATGCAGAGTTCAAAACACTATTTATAAGGATGCTCAAGGAATTCAGCAAGGACCTCAGCAGCATAAAAAATATCCAGCCAGAAATGAAGGATACACTAATTGAAATAAAGAACAATTTCTAGGGAAACAATGGTAGAATGGATGAAGTTGAGGATCAAATCAATGATTTGGAACATAAAGAAGCAAAAAAACAACCAATAAGAATAACACAAAGAAAAATTAATCCAAAGAAAAGAGGATAGTATAAGCAGCCTCTAGGACAACTTCCAGATGTCCAATATTTGTATCATAGGGATGCCAGCAGGAGAAGAGAAAGAGCAAAAAAATTGGAAATCTATTTGAAAGATTTTGAAAAAAAATCTATTTGAAAAAATAATGAAAGCAAATGCCTGTAATTTGGTGAAGCAAATAGACATGTAAGTCCAGGAATCACAGAGTCCCAAACAAGATGGATACAAAGAGGCCTACTCCATGACATATCAGAATTAAAATGCTAAAGGTTAAATGTAAAGAGATAATCTTAAAAACAGCAAGAGAAAAGCAGTTAGTTGCCTACAAAGGAGTTCTCATAACACTGTCAGCTGATTTCTCAAAAGAAACTTTACAGGCTCAAAATAATTGGCGAGAAATATTCAAAGTCATGAAAAGCAGGAACCTATAGCCAAGATTGCTCTGCACAACAAAGCTATCATTTAGAGTTGAAGGGCAGATAAAGAACTTCTGAGACATGAAAAAGTAAAGAATTTTATCATCACCAAACTATTATTATATGACATGTCAAAGGGACTCATTTAAGAAAAGGAATTATCAAAACTATGAATAATAAAAATGGCAAAAATGGCAAAAAATACAAATCTATTAACAATTGAATCTATAAAACAAACTAAGCAAACAAGAAGAACAGAGACAGAATCATGGATACAGATAGCATTTTGATTGTTGTCAGATGAGAAGGGGGTGGGGGGAACAGGTGAAGAGTGAGGGGATTAAGAAGTACAAATAGGTAGTTGCCATGGGGATGTAAAATACAGTATAGGAAATGAAATAGCCAAAGAACTTATACACATGACCTATGGACATGAACAGTGGTGGGGGGATTGCCTGAAGGAGTGGGGGGTGCTGGGTGGAGAGTGGGCAAAGGGTGAAAATCAGGACAAGTATAACAGCATAATTAATCAAACATAATTTAAGTAAATAAATAAATTGTGCTAATATTTTAAACCTGCAAATTTCTTTTTATTAACATATCCTTAAGATACATGGATATGTTGAGAATTTTAACTGAATAGGTAAGTATAAGAACACCTTAATGTTTAAAATATTAGGTGGTAGCATAAAATTAAAATATTAAAATAATATATAACATTTAATGATAAGACAATATGTTAAACTACATATATCATGCTCCCTTTTTCAATTAAAAAGCATTTGTGTGTGTGTACATATGCCTGCTTTCTGAAATCATAACACTGTCTGTGCTGATGTGTCTCAGTTAGTTGGAGCATCGTCTCCTACACTGATTGTTGGTTCCATTCCCAGTCAGGGCATACCTAGGTTGTAGGCTTGATCCACAGTCAGAATGATCCATTCAAACTAAAACTCAGATTTTCTCATCACCCTTTTCCTCAAATTCTACTTTTTCCATTAGTGCCCTCAGCTTATAATCATAGTTGTTTTAAATTCATGATCTGATGATGCCAACATCTCAGCCATATTTGGGTCTGTTCCTTATGCTTGCTATATCTTTATCTTTTCAAACTATGTATTTGGCATTTTATTACAATTGATATTTTTTGTTGAAATACAGGCATGATACACAGATTAAAAGCAATTATAGTGAAAAGGTCCTTAATATCTAGCAGTGAGACGTAGGGGGAAGGGAAGGAGCCTATAGTTCCACAACTAGGCTTTAGTCTTTGGATGAGCCTGAGGCCTATACTGCAAATAAACTTCACTAGGGTGTGTAAGTTTTTGTTTGTGTTTTCCTCTTTTTTTTCTCACCCCTGTAGGTGGCACAGGATGGCTAAAGGGGACTTCAGGTTGGTTAGTCTCTGATAAAATAGTTTCACATGAGAATAGGCCTTGTTAAGAAAAACAAAATGCTTTGGTATATTTCAAATTGGTTAGTTTATTCCTCTCTTCACCAAAAGATTGAAAGATTTTTCTCTGATCTCCACTGTGAGAACCTGGTAAAAGTCCTGGATGTATGACTTATGGAGTACAAGGGGCACCCTCTAAATGGATTCTAGTAGTTTTTAACTCAGATTTGACCATCCTGAGTCTCCAGTAATTGATCAATCACAACCCAGGGTTTCCCACACTGACACTGGTTCCTGTGATGGTTTCTGCCAGTGACCTTTGCTCTTCCACTGTGACTCTTTGTGTCTGCCTCTTTCTCTAATTTTATGAGTAGCACATATGCCCTGTGACCTAACTTGTCTGACAGATCTAAGAAAAGTTGTTGATTTTTCACTTTCTTCAGCTTTTTACTTGTTAGACAGGGTGATGACTTCTAAGCTCCTTATATTCCAGACCAGAAACTGGAAACCACCTGAAATATATTTCGATCATTGTAAAAAGGTCTGAACTGCCCAAGAGAAATATGGCTGCTGCAATGATCATAAAGCTCTCGTGTGACATGAGGTGTGATGTGCCACAGCACCGACAGAAGTTCATCTTGTTCGCTATACCTTATGCTTTGAGTATACATTGTGTTGACTTAAAACCAGAGACATTTTAACTAAGGTTAGTGGCTTCAATATACTGAAAAAGAACAGAATTGAAAGTGGCTTGATAATTCTACTTATGGCTCCAAATAATTCACTGCCTTCTAAATCAATTAGATGTTTGAATTGGTTTATAAATTATCAGAAACAAAGCAAACAAAAATAAATATTCCATCTCAAGGTCCAGGAGCAGAGTTGTTGAGTGCAAGTGAGTAAATACTGAGTGAAATCAAATTAAAGCCATCCTGAAAAATATCTGTGGTAGACATCTCTGAAGTAGTTCCCAGGGGTGCCTACCTCCCAATACCCAAGCCTTTGTGTAATCTGCCCCTCTTGAGAGTGGTTAGACTTACATGAAAGAGAAGAAAAAACCAGTACTGTGCCAAAACAACAGTAGACAGATACATGTGTACATGTGTAAATGGCAGATGTGGCTTTGAGCATCAGCTCTCTGTAAATCAGTGCCAGTCACCCATTTTGCTGCTGAAATGCAGCTGAGATTTTCGGTGGTGTGTTCCCATGATTCTGGTCTTTCATGATTTCCTGAAAGGTCGGTTTCTCTTTGACACCTTCTAATGGTGTTGTAAGTGACTAATTTGCTATATTAAATAATTTTCTGCTAAAATATGTAAGTGATTTATATGGATATGATGAAATAATAGCCTATAAATATTCCTTTAGCATGATCCAGAACAAAAGTTGCTAACAAAATGCTAACCTGAGCAGCATGAAATATCTAATTACAGTGCAGTTATCACACACTGTGAGTCGAAAACTCTAATAGCCACTTCCTTTCCTGTTTTGCAATCCGGAGTTTAATAAATCTGGTAGTGCTGAAATATGAACAATATGACAAAAAGAGGCTGAGTATGAGAAATTGGGAGAAAGGGATTTTTAAAAGGCCAAGAGGAGGGCAAGAAGAGAGACACTGTCAAGGGACTTGTTGAACCAGAGTGAGTAGTCATTCAGGCACCACAGGGACAGAGAATTGAGCCCTTCTGATCATAATAAAAAATTGAGGGATGAGGACATTTTGAGTAAGGAAGGAGAGGTGCATCAGACTGTTTAATTTTCATCCTCTAGAATAGGCTGTAAAATAGAAACTGAAGCTTCAATAAAATGTTTGATAAATTTTTTTCTCTACCATGCTGCCTTAGATAGATGAATAAATCACTCTTTCCAAATGTGGCACCAGTTCAAGACTCGATTAGTTAGTATTCAAAAGTAATAATCCATTAGTATTGTTTAACCTACTAAAGTTCTATATTGAATTCTCAAGGGTACAGGTTTGTTTTATTAATTTACTTCTCATTGAAATGTAATGATTGTTAGTTCTATTATTTATAGAGACAAAAATCATTCTGTAATTGACAATAAAACTGAAAAAAAAATGCATATTTATTTGTGAACTCAGAGTTTCCCATGCCCATTTTGTTACACTTTCAGGGCAAAGCTGTTCCAGTGTGTGGGGTAATTTTTTATGTACAAAAATAAGTACTTTTTAAAGACATGTTAAATGAAAAACATAAGTGCTCTGGGAACAACTCCTTCATGAATTTAAACAGCAGATATGCATGCCTTTTGCACCTCTAGAGTTTTGGTTCGCAAGCATGTTCCTGCTAACACTGTAGACACATTCATCCCCTCATGACTGATAGAATGTTTTTGAATTAAAAAGCGTAATATTTCAGTACTTCTAGTGCCTTGGTGATCATTAAAAGAACAACACAAAAATAAATGATAAGATAGGTGCTACATTTCAAATTGTGTGGGCTGAGATAAATTTTTAGAATAAAAAAAAGTTTTCTGATGGATTTTATGTTTATGTCTAGAGCAATTTACCCATATATCTAAATAACTATGTCACTTTCCATATATAAATGTATCCAGAGACTTATGCATTTAATATATTTGTTCCTAAGAATACATTTACTCTTATGTTCAAATACATCTTATGAAAAGGGAGTTGTTTTTTTTTTGTTACATATTCAATCACATCAAAAATTTTTACAGATAAAAGCAGCACAACTTTTAAACAATAAACTTGCAGACAATTTTTCACAGTGATAGGCATGAAAATACACTTAATGAAGATAATACAGATGATTATAGTAATATATGGACATAGAGAAAATAAATATCTAACACCAGTTATTTAAACTTCAATATAATTGTAGTCTATTACACATAGATACAATTCTAAATATTTAATGCTTATAAACAAAGATACAAATACCTCATCTGTTATCCCCACACACTTAAAAAAGCCGTTCTGAAACTGCATCAATCTAAAACCCAGGAAAAGGCTTAATTTTTATAGCAAATAAAACATAATGGCTCTTTCTGAACTCCTCATTATACATCATATTATAATATTTTAAGAAAGTTTTTTGATAAATGGCTATGGATTCAAAATGACTGAACTGCTGGTCTCAAGGGCCTCTGAAGTCTAGGGAAAGGTGCACTGAGAGGTCCTGGGTAAACACAAGGGAAAAAACCACACAGGACAAAAGAAATTCTCTAGATATCAGTCACATTTTCTCAAATGGGGATGTCTGTTTGTTCAGCATTAAGGGAATGTAATTACCCATCTACCCCGGGCAAGGCACTATGTGAGGCACTGGGGCAAGTCAGCCATGGTTTTGTTAACGGAATTTTTTAATCATTTTTTCTATATGATGTCAGATACAATTCAAAGTTCATTTTCTCTTACATACGATTACTCAGTTTTTCTTTTTAACATTTATTGAGAGGTTAACCTTTCCCGAATGAAATGCTTTTGCATTTTTGTCAAAAAACAGCTGTGTATACATTAAGTATTGGAATCTTGATTCCATTCTATTGATATATTTGTCTATAGTGAGTCTAAACCTTGAAATATGGTGGTGCTCCCCTTTAACTTTGGACTTCTTTTAAGATGTTGGCTATTCTAAGAATCAGCTTTATCATATAAATTTTAGAATCAACTCACAATACCTCCAAAAATAATAAAACACTGCTTATTATTGTTTGGGATTATATTGAGTCTATAGAGCAATTATGTGGGAATAGTACAATTTCTGCCTCAATCCCCATATCAGTCATTTCTCCGAGGAGCTCTTGGTTCTGGTATTAGAAATATTAATTGGAAACCAATATGTTGGTGCCAGGTGTGCTACTGCTACTGGAGTATCAATATTTCTAGGTGCCTTCATCTAACAGAACAAAGGTATGTGTCTGTGTTTGCTAACACATGTATGTACAGATCCAGCTAGCTAGATGTATATCTATCTGCATTCATGTTAGCTGTCATCTCCACCTCTAATCCTTACCACTCTGATCATTCTGCTTATCCCTTCTTTAGCAGATTACTTTTGGTACAGTTATCACTGCATTCTGGGATTCCCCACTCTTGCTAAATATTTTACATAATTTGTATACATTAAGGGTTCACTCTTGTTGCTATAAAGATCTATGGGGTTACCCAACTAATAGTGTGATATAACCACTACAAGTATATCTCATTTTATTGTGCTTCACAGATATTTTCTTTACAAATAAAAGGTCTATGGCAACTCTGCAATAAGAAAGTCTTTATTTGAACATTTGTTCACTTCGCGTCTCTGTATCACATTTTGGAATTTTTTCTATATTTCAAACTTTTTCATTATTATTATATTGATTATGGTGATCTGTAATCAGTGATCTTTGATGTTATTATTGCAGTTGTTTTGCTGATATTGAGAAGGTACTTTTTTAAAGACATAAAGCTAGTGCACATTTAATAGATAACAGTATAATGTGAACATAATTTTACATGCACTGGGAAACCAAAAAAATTTTGTTACTCCATTTATTCTGTCACTCAGTTTATTGTGGTGTTCTGGAACATGACCTGAAATATCTAGCAGGTATGCTTATATTAGCATATCAATGTACTAGAAGCACGTGCATTTTCTTGCATTTTACCTTTCAACCTTCCCCTAACAACAACCTCTTGGCAAACATTGGTCTAACCTCTCTATATTCATGCCTTTTCTAGAATGTTGTATAATTCAAATTACATAGTTCATAGATTTTCCAGACTGATTTATTTAAAATCTTAATATGAATTTTAGTTTCACCCATATTTTGCATGGCTTAATAGCTAATTCCTACTATTGCTGACTAATATTCTATTGTAAGAATTTACTACATTTTAGTTACTTATACCCTATTGTAAGATACCTTAGTGTCTTTAATTTTTTGTTGATTAAGAATAAAGCTAATATAAGCATAAATGAATGTTTTGTTTGGATCTTTTCAAGTCCATTGAGTCCATAACTAGGAATGCCCTTGACACTCCTCACCACTCACTCACTGACTTGCATAGAGTAACTTCCAGTTCCGTTAATGGTAAGCGTCCTACATTGTATCATTTCAACCTTTTATTCCATGCTTTTACCGTACCTTTTCTATGTTTAGATATGTTTAGATACAGGAGGACCTACCATTGTATAACAATTACCTACAATATTCAGTATAATAACAGGCTAAACAGTTTTGTAGCACGGAATGAATGGGCTATACCATATACATAACCCAGGTGTATATTAAGCTATATTATCTAGGTTTATGTAAGTATACTTTAACTCTACGATGTTCACATGTGACAAAAATTGTCTAATGAGGCATTCTCCGAATGTGTACTTGTCATTACGCAAAGCATGATGTATAGCAATATCCAAGGGTCGCAGATAGGAACCTCTGACACAGAACAAGACATGGAATCTGGATACAGGCCTTAGGTATGAAAGCTCATACACTTACCGCACAACTTCTTTTCTTATCCAAAGTTCCTTTTCTGTGTAAAACAAAAAATTATCACAAGGACGAACGTTTATTTGTTCCCAATCACATCAAAATGCATTCAGCTACTTTAGCTGTCACTAATGATGAGATCTATGAAGTCAGTTGGAATTATGGATTGTAATTTTCTTTCCTCTTGATTCTGCTCTGCACCATCTGTTGAAGGTATAAAAAGAAATCCTCACAAATGTTTGGGTGTTTTTATAGGAGTATGAGATTTTTTTCCAGTTTGCCTTTCACTAGCCCTGATTTATACTCAATTTTAAAACACATTGAGTCTTACTCTCCCCTCACTAGCAGGAGGGAGTAGCTGCCATAAATCCTTGATACTGCTGCTTACGCAAAGGAAAAGATTGTCCTGGGTTGCATGACATACATAATACCCACTCTGGGCAGGGAAAATGTGACGGGGGAAGATTCTCTCGTGTTCTCTAGGCACAGAGAGGTACGGAACAGACCTCTTATTATTAAGGACAAATTAAGCTAATTCATTTGCAGTACTAAAATTGTACAATAGACAAACTTTTTCCCCAAAGATCTAGTCATAAACAAAACAAATGGAGGATTTTTCTTACTAGCAAAATCCGAGTAGCATCAAGTGTAACATCTTGGAAATAATTATCCTAACAATCAGTTAATACACTATTGGACAGATACCAGTTTTTCTCATCCATGTGAAACAGATAAACAGTTTGTTTTTTCCAAAACATGCAATAAAATAGAATTTGAAAATAAAAACTAAGTTTGAAATTCAAATAAGAAACTGAAGGACTGATAAATATGACTTGGATCATGTTTGAAATATCAATATATTTTATAGATAAACACAGAATACATTCAATAGAAAATTGGGCTAGAGTTGAATGATCACTTCTTAAATAAAAACCTATGAAAGTATCTGTAAACAATTAAGGCTAATTAACCTTATAAATCAGCAAAATGTAAATGTCATGTTATACAAGAATGGCTAAAATTAAAACAAACTTTAAAATGAAAATAATTAGATATTGATCCAGTCAATGGCCATTTCATGTGTGTGTGTATATATACATATATACATAAAATGAAGTGTAACCACTACCTATGTCACTTATTACAGTCCTTCATGTGCTTTGAGTCCATCTGAAAGGAACACACTCTCTATGAATTATTTCTTAGACTATCAAGCCCAACATTCACTTTCCTCTAAACATCTGGTACTTCCAATTGCAGTATAGTATCTTTTGTCAATTGTATGCACAATCTTTTATTCTAAGTAAGTTCATTTATTTTGTCCATGAGATTTTTATGTTCTTCAAACTATTCAAGGTACATCTTGTGTTGTTCTGTCAGCCTCGCCAATACAATCCTGGGCATAAAATATCTGGTTAAATTTTTTTTATTAATTCATAAGTTATTATTGTATTTAAACAAAGATATTTGTAATTTAAAGTGTATTTTCTTCAGTAAGAAAATTATCTAAACTAAAAAATCTACTTTCCGTGTGCCATATCAGTCAATAATTTTGTGGGTGGGAAACTGTAAATTTAGAGGTCAATGACTTTATCCAACACACATAGCAAGCTAGTGGCAAAATGACAAGTTGGGTATAGGTCTGCTGATTTTAAGCCATTGTTCCATGTAATTTAATAAATAATTTTAATAAAGAAGAGAATTTGAGAAAAAGAATAGTTTATTATGCCTCCAGCAACCAAATTTTCTCTCCTAGAATGAAATCTTCTTCTTAATATGGGTTCTTCTTCCTGTGATAGGTGGTACTGAATGATAGTTGACAAATTTAGTTGAAGAAAAGAGGTAGTAAATAATACAAAGAAAAATAAATCACAGGAATCGCAATATATCCCTGTAGAATAATATACATGGCAAGAAACTCTGACAGCCAAAAGGATAATATATCTTGTAGAGATATCTGGAATGCAAATGCAGTGCAACTAGCAAGAATTAAAGGAGAACAGATGGGCATTTTTTTCCTATTTTATTTCCAAGAACTTACTTGATTGACCAAGGGCACAGCGACCTAATCTAACAACAAAACACTGTAGTAATAAATATTAAAAAAAGGAAAATAATTTCTCTGATATAAAGTAGAATGAAATCAGAGTTTATGGTTAAAGAGAAATGAAGAAGAGCAGAAAAAATCCACATGTAGTATGTGACAAAATCATCAAAAATATTTTTATTCCCCTACATTTTAATAGTATCTTTGCTATGGTTTACCTAAATGATGAGATTATTTTATTTCATCAACTGTAAGTTACAAGAAATCATTTGGTAAGATCTCAGGTGTTCTTATAGGTATAATTTTATTTTGAATTACTTTCTTTTTCAATAAGTAGTGTACTTTAAATTAGAGCATATTGTAAGAATTCCTATTTATCTCTTCTTTGTTTCTAGTTGCCTTTAAAATTATTATTGTAATTGGCTAAAGAAAAGTGATAATGAAAACAAGGGCTAAATTATTATCTGTACTAAGCGAATGAATAACATGAGAAATGAATGTTAGATTCTGGTGCAAATGAGATGGAAGCATGATTTTTATGTAATCTGTTAAGAAATTTTGGAAGAAGAATGGATTATAATTTTTCCTAATAGGTTAAAAAATAATAACCTGCATAGAGCTTATATATTTAGGGGGGAAAGGCCAAATAAGAGAAAGCAGACAGGTTTCATGACTCTAACTAACTATACACACACACACACACACACACACACACTCATTTGTATATATGAATAAGCTGAGTAGCAAACTAATCATTTATTTTTGAAATAATAACCCTTTACATTTGTAATTGTAGGTTTATACAGATTTCAAATCAAACAAATTAAAACCATTACTTTGTTATGTGACCAATTATTATTTTTGTCTAAATTTGTGTTATGTAGCATCATGTGGCTTGCATTGTAATGTCAGTACTGCCATTAATATATCTTTGATTTAATAAAGTAAACCCAGAGCAAATTCTTCACATCAGTCAGTTTTCAAGTAACATTATTTTCTTATTCTGATAAACATAAGCAAACACTTGTTTTGTGGCAAGTTATAAAATAGTGAAATTTGTTCTTTAAACCAGTGGTCTCCTCACCTCTATTCAAGTGGCTCAGTCATATGAGAGCCTTAAGTGATGATAGGGATTATAAATAATCTCTGTATCATATCTGAGTTCATGTCTTGGAGCAGGTGTAGCACATTTTATTTTTTCCACAAGCTCAAGTAAGGCTGTTGACTACAGTTCCATTGTCCCCAATGATGAAAAAATGCAGCCTATATTTAACACTGAACTAAAAAAAAATATAAACACATATTTTTATAAACTTTTTTAAAATTAAATTTATTAGGCTAACATTGGTTCCTAAGATTATATAGGTTTCAAGTATACATTTCTATGATATTGCAATACATGATCTGTATGTTCTATTGTGTACCCACCACCCAAAGTCAAATTATTTTCTGTCATCATATACAACTTTTAGCCCTCTTTACCCTTCAACAACCCCCCTTCCCTCAGTTACCACCATGCTGTTCTAACCCTTATTTTAAAATGTCATGCGGCAACAATTGTGGGTTGATTAGCTAGATTTCTCCTATGTGTTTTACACAAAAGTGGAATTAATAAGCCATTGTTACCACCCAAATTTGGCTCTGACAAACCTTTAAATATGAAAAAGTAAAGCTTTTAATTTTATTAATAAATGAAGTAACCACCTGGAGAAAAATAACAAATATTATAACTTGTGTAGTTTTGAGTGCATTTCATTATTTATCTGCTATAATTTTGTTAGCACACTTACTCCATTTTAATGAGAACTCACATCAAATTTACTGGTTCTAAATAAAAATTTCATATAATAATATTGATAAAATACTGTCAATGATTTTGCTAATACTTGCAGAGAACTTCCAAGCTTCACTTTAAATCACCACGTGAACTTCCTAACCTCCAAATAACATTGAAGTCATGTTGGTATGTCACTTTTCAGTAACTGAGCTTTTGAAAATTGATCTTAGGGTTACACATGTAGTTACTTCTAGTTTTTGCTGGTGCTAAGGCAAACATTCTTTTGAATATTTATAATTATATATGTAATACTTTTTCTGTTTTCACCTCTAGGAAGAATTCATAATTTATTTTCAAATTTAAAATTAAAATTGATATTTGTGCATATACTAGAAAATTTATTTTTCATAACAATGTTTGCAAGATTTACTTTCTTAATGTTGTTGTTTTTAGAAGATCAGACATGAAAACAAAAACAAAATGCAAAAGTATATTTTCAGTGCCACTGTTATATATGTTCCCCTCTAAACACATCTTAGCATTTACATTTGACAAAAAAAAAAAAACTTTTAGTGATTACCCAGAGGTTAAACAGAATTATAAGAATTTTTTAAAAGGAGGAGGGATGCATATTGAAAAATATTATCAACATATAAACTAAACCAGAAAATATAAGAAATATGATTTACAAACTACAAATTTAGAATATAATAGATCAATGTTTTATTCTTTTTTAAATCAATTAAACAAATATTTACATGGAGTGTATTGTGTATCAGGCTAGTCCAAAATTTTTATTCTAAAGTCAAGGAAACAGAATCAAAATTATTAAGTACCCTTCTAATTTTGTAAACTGGTGCAATTTTTAAAAGTGTTTTCATTTGACTTTAGTTACATTTAATTTTAACTCATTTTTAAAAAATACCAAGTTCATTATCAAAGTGGTATAAAAGGTGGGGAGTTGTATAACTCTACCTAAGTCCAAAAATTGGAAAGGCCCTCACAGTCATACAGGTGTAATATGATTTGTGGTGTTCAACAATGAAATTGGTGACAACTCAGAATACAGTCAATGTGGGTTGATTAAGCTCAGGGAGAAAGTGCTACAGTGGTTTTGAGATTTTGAAACTACTAAAAAGCAATGAAAAGAAGACCAGCATCTCAAAAACTCAAGTACACTTAGAGGAGATCTCAGAAGGACTTAAGAAAAGCAGGCCACTAAGGGGCAGAAAATGGATTACAGGGAAAGACAGAAGCCAGTTCCAAATTCAGCCTCGCCTTTCTAGAGAAAATTATGTGATTCTCCCATAGTGATTCCTGAAGCATCTTTTCTTTCATTAAACTGTATAACTTGAAAAAAACCCAAGTTCATTTTGATTCATAATTCTGGGTTAAAGTTTTGAAAACTAAACATGCTGAAGTAATAATAAAAGGCAGGCTGAGCATCAGCATAACCCACTGATGAAATGAAACCAGGGAGTTAAAGTATAACAAATATATACAGAGATTCTAATGGTGGTTTTTAAGCCCCTGATGCCTCGTCTCTAAGTTTGCTATTGAAGCTAATTTTGACAGTATGTAAGTGGCACAGTTTTATGTAAATGACTTCCAACAGCTACTATCAGCAAGTTTAAAGATCTTGCTTACTCAGCAAGTGGCTTTGTTATATAGTTATCTAGTACTGAAAGATGGTAAATGTAATTTTAAATTGTATTTTAATGTTTTATTTCTCTTGACATTTTAAGGACTTTCTATTTCTTTATATTCACTATGATAGCTGATGAAAGACAAAAAACAAAACACACATTGCTTTGCTCCACAAAAATGAAAAACAAGTTAATTTAAAACTATATATCCTCATATAACTGTTGACTTCTTTTGTGATGATATTGTAGATTTACCTTTTAAATTAAATTTATTGCGGTGGCACTGATTAATAAATTATATAGAGAGTCAGAAGATGGCACCTAAGTAGGTGGAAGCTGAGTTCACTTGCTCCTGCACCCAACCTAGATTTTCAGCTGAATTCCAGCAATCAACCTGACCAATCAACTCAGTCTTAACTGGTATGAAAGTTTGAAGCCAAGGAGTATTGAAGATGCTTTGTATGGGTCAGTAAGAGGGTTTTATAAGTGAAAGGAGAAACACCCTGTGTATGTACCCATTGAAGCTGGAAGACCAGACAAAAATCACAGCTTTAGCACGACCTCCCCTCAAAGCTATGGCCTTAGTTCTGCACAGGAATCCCCAGCCCAAACTGTGGAAACTTGGGCAGATTCACTGAGACTGTGGGACTCAGGCACTCACAGAGAGCACTGTTTCCATTTTTGAAGGGCCAACATGTAGAGCTCAGAACAAGGGCTAAGACTGCTAAAGGGACCAGGTTACTACAACTGGATGTGTCAGAGGCACCAACAGGTTGCAGCCAGCAGTGACTTTGAAAGACATTTTGTTTATTGAGGAGGTTTTATGCACAGAAAACCAGACAGTGACTAAGTTCTGTGGCATGGGTACTGCGTACAGACTTCAAAAATAAAAACAGAAACATAGGTAAGATCCCTGCACGCAGCTGCTCTGCTAAGCACAGAGACCAGATTGAAATCACAGCTCCCGAGTTCCCTCCCCTTTGAACTGCAGGGCTGTAAAAATACCCACAGCAATAGAGAAGGAAGGGGAGGCTGTGAGGTCACTGGTGGCAGGAAGCAGTGAGGTTCCACCACACTTGTGAAAATCAGAGATTGCAAATTCAGTGTGAACCGTGTTTACAGTTTGGGCACCAGACTGCAGTGTTCCCTGTGTGAACTCAGAGTAAGAGAAAAACATGCTGATACAAAAAGACTTCTGAGGGCTACAGACAGCAGGGCATGAAGGGGATCTCTGATTGTCCTGGAGGTGTTGAGGGGACAACTGGAAAAGAGAATAGGTTTCCCCACTATCAAGCATGCAGGTAGCACCACACTCCCCACTGTGAGCTACCCCTACTGCTATAGCTACAGAGAAGAAACTAGCTGAATGGGAAAATTTTTCTTAGGTTCATTGTGAACATTTCTCAGTTACACCAAGCCATTCTGGATCTTCAGATCCTTTCCCACTGAAACCAGCTGGGCAGAGAGATCAGCAATGTGTGAAATGTGGATTTTCTTGGGTCCCATCTAGCTCAGCTTGCAAGCAAGTTGGGGGCTGGATGGAGCAGAGTGTTCTGGACTGTATCTCCTGCAAGTCTGTGGGCTGGAGTTAGATGGGTGAGGGTTGAGTACTGGGATACTTTGCAGAGAGGCAAACCCACTCTCAGCCTACAAGACCCTAGGAAGGAAAAAGAATGCCCGTCCTCCTCCTGTTGGGTGGCAGTCACCATCTACAATGAGGAAACTGCGCAGCAGCCATGCCAGGTCCAACATTTTCCCACTGACAGCAGTCCCACAGGGAAAAGAAAGAGATACTCCAAATGATGACTTTTAAAGTATGAAAATATTGGAGGAAATCACCTAAAAATGTGACCGATAGCTGATATCTTGGTATCAATACCCCACCTGCAGTCTGGTACTGACCCACGCTCAATAGGAGACTCTTTTGATCTATCCCCTGAAGTCCAGAACTGCAAAGCTCACTCCTGCAAATGGAAAAGCTGAAAGTACCCATCTGGAATCAGTAGTAACCACCCTCTCCCCCCACAAGAAAGCAATTCCAGAATCTCTAGCAAAGACTGAAGAGGTTGCTTTGAGTAGAGGCTTTTCTCCCCTCACAGAGCACCCTTCAGACTGTGAGACCAAAAAAGTGGAAACCTGCTAGCCCTATATCAACAGACCTGTTCTCAGCTTAAAGACACTCATCAAAAAGCTTTGGAGAACAAAGAGGAAATTTCAGGGAAGGACAGAGTAGCTGAAAGGAGGAGGTTGACCTTAGGGAACCTCTTCTTTTCTATGGAGCTGCTACCATCTCCAAGCAGGAAAGAGCTGACTCTATTACACATATTGGCACCTCGCATGCACAAGCAGGCCCAACAAACCCAGACACAGGCAGTGAACAACCTAGTAGCTAAAGAGAGATAGCCTAGGGCCAGTTACACACAACATATGAAAGCAATTTGTTTCTGAATTCCATTCAACTAGACCCAAAACCAACAACATTAGTGCTGGATTTCAGCCCATACCAAACCTCTAACCAACTAGCCACTCAATCAGTACACCTAAAGGGGGATTTTTGCAGGCTCCAGACCCAGCTAGGAACAATGTCTCATCAAAAGGTAGCAACTGCATAACGTCCCACACATGGAGGTTGAGGGTTATACTTACAGTCACCCAGCCTGACAAATAACTCTGCCTACAAAACAACCACCAGCATTTAAGACTCAATTACAACCGGGGTTACAAGACCCACAAGAAACACTCCCACTCATGGAGTTTAGATGCTGCAAAAGATTGGGCAACCGACCCCAGCAAGACACCTTTACCATAAAACAATCAAAGTAACTTTGGGTGATATGGCACAAACACCTAACATGCAGAGATCAAATGAGGTGACAAAGAAAGTGTCCCGCACAAAAGAACAATGTAAATTCCCACAAAAATAATTAAAAGCTGTAGATGAAATGGGAGCAACACAAATACTAGATGTAGAGTTTAAAATAATGTTTATAAGGATATTCAAAGACCTTAGGAAAAAGAATAAATGATCTCAGTAAAAACTAACATAAAATGATAGTAAGCAATAAAAGGTTGTAGAAACCATAAATAAGAACCAGTCAGAAGTAGATATTACAATATCTAAAATGAAGAATTTGCTTGAGAGAATCAACAGTAGGTTAGATGAAGCAGAAGATAAAATCAGAGAATTAAAGGACAAGATGATAATACCCACCCAAAAAGAAAATAAAAAAGAAAAGAGAATTAAGATAAATGAGGAAAAATCTAAGAGACCTTTAGGGTAACATCAAGCATAGCAACATCTGTATCATAGGAATGTCAGAGAGAGATGACTGTGTGAGAGAGGTAGAGAACCTATTTGAAGAACTATTGGCAGAGTACTTCCCCAGCCTGTTGAAAGAAAAGGGTATACAAGTTCAGGAAGGACAAAGAATCCCAATAAAAATAAACCAAAAGAAACCTACACCAACACACATCATAATTAAACTGACAAAGCTTGAAGACAAAGAAAGAATGTTGAAGGCATGAAGAGAGACACAGTCATTTACATACAAGGAACATCCTCATTAGACTCTCAGTTGATTTCTTAACAGAAACATTTGAAGCCAGAAGATATTGGTAGGGAATATTCAGAGAAATGAAAGCTAAGAACATGCAGCCTAGATTGCTCCACTCAACAAGACTACCATATAAAATTTAAGGCAAAATAATGAGCTTCCCAGACAAAGTAAGGCTAAAAGAGTTCACTACTACCAAACCCACATTGCAAGAAATGTTAAAAGAACTTCTGTAAAAAGAAGAAATAGAGAGATAGAGAGAAAAACATAGATACCATGTAAAAGTGGCAATAAATAAGTACCTATCTATAACAACCTTAAATATAAATTAATTAAATAGACCACACATTAGGCCACAAAATAAGCCTTAACAAACTCAAGAAGATTGAAATCACATCAACCATTTTCTTGGATCACAACAACATTAAATTAGAAATCAACATCAACAAAAAGACTCAAAAACATTCAAATACATGGAGGCTAAATAGTATGTTATTAAATAATGAATGAATAACCAATGAGATCAAGGAGGAGATTAAAACTTCCTGGAAACAAACAAAAATGAACGCAAAAGAACCCCAAATCTATGGGACACTGTGAAAGCAGTTCTGACAGGGAAGTTCATTACCCAATAGGTCTACCTCAAGAAGCAAAAACAAATCTCAAATAAACAATATCTGCACTTAAAAGAAATAGGGAAATGACAATAAACAAAGCCCAGAGCAAGCAGAAGGAGGGAAAAAATCAAGATCAGAGTGGAAATCAATGACATAGAGACTGAAGAAACAAAACAGAAGATCAAAGAAATCAAGATCTGGTTGAAAAGATAAGCAAGAGTAATTGATCTTTAACCAGACTCATAAAAAAGGGGGAGAGAGGACCCAAATTAATAAAATCAAAATGAAAAGGTAAAATAACAACTGATATCACAGAAATACAACGTATTGTAAGAAATTACTACAGACAACTATATGCCAACATATTAGTCAACCTGAGCAAAATGAATAAACTTCTAGAAACAATACAATATCCCAAGAGTGAAACTAGGAGAAGCAGAAAACCTGATTAGACCAATAGTAATGAATAGAATTGAAGAAATAATCAACACCCCCCCCCCCAAAAAAAAAGGCCTGGACCACAGGTGAATTTTACCAATCATTTAAAGAACAATCACTGATTCTTCTCAAACTATTACAAAAACTTCAAGAGGAAGGAAGACTTCCAAGCTCTTTCTTTGAGGCCAATATTATCCTCATTCCAAAACAAGGTAAAGACACAAGAAAAGAAAATTAGAGGCCAATATCCCCGGTGAAATAGATGCTAGAATTTCCAACAAAATATTAGCAAGCTGGATCCAGCAATACATCCAAAGATTATACACTATAATTAAGTGGGATTTATCCCTGGGATGCAACATTGATACAGTATTCACAAGTCAATAAATGTGATTCATCACAGAAACAAAATGAAAGACAAAAATGACATCATCATATAAATGGATGCAGCAAAAGCATTTGATAAAATCCAGCATCTATTTATGGTAAAAACTCTTAGCAGAATGGAAATAGAGGGATCATACCTCAACACAGTAAAAGCCACATGTGAAAAACCAACAGCTAACATCATTCTCAATAGGCAAAAACTAAAAAAAAAAATTTCTGCTTAAGATCAGGAACAAGACAGGGATGTCCACTTTCACCACTCTTAATTCAACATAGTTCTGTAAGTTTTAGCTACAGTGATCAAACATGAAGAAGAAATAAAAGGCACCCAAACTGGAAAGAGGGAAGTGAAGCTGATATTATTCTCAGATGATATGATATTGCACATAGAAAACCCTAAAGACTCCACCAAAACCATTAGACCTAATATGAATTTAGCAAAGTACAAGGATACAAAATCAATACCAAGAAATTGATGGCATTTGTATACACCAATGAGCTATCAGAAAGAGAAACTAAGAAAGCAATTCCATTTACTATTGGAACAAAAACAACAAAAGGTATGTAGGAATAAATTTAACTTAAAAGATAAAAGATCTGTGCTCAGAAAACTACAGGGCACTGAAGAAAGAAATCAAGAGAGATGCAAATAAGTGGAAGCATATAGTATGTCATGGATTGGAAGAATTAACATCATTAAAATGATCGTTCTTCCCAAAGAAATCTATACATTCAAGGCAATTCCTATTAAAATACCAATGGTATACTTTGCAGAACTAGACTAAATATTCCAAAAATTTATATGGAACCAAAAAAGACCCCATATAGCCTCAGCAATCTTACAAAAGAAGAACAAAGCTGGAGTTATCACAACTCCTGATACCAAACTAAACAAAAAGACACTGTAATCAAAACAGCTTGGTAGTGGCACAAGAATAGACATGTAAATCAATGGAACAGAACACAGAGTCCAGGAATAAACCCAAACCTACAAGGGCAATTGATATTTGGCAAAGATGGTGAGAATGAACAATGGAACAAAAACAGTCTTATCAATAAATGGTGTTGAGAAATTGGACTGGTAGATGCAAGAAAATGAAACTAGACCACCAACTTACACCATACAGATAAATAAACTCAAAATTGAAGGAAGACTTAAATGTAAGTCATGGAACCATAAAAATCTTAGAAGTAAACATACATACCAAAATCTCAGCTATAAATGTAGAAATATTTTTGCCAATATAACTCCCAAGGCACTGGAAACATAGCATAATTAAACAAATGAGACTACATCAAAATAAAACCTTCTTCACAGCTAAAAGAAACCATCAATGAGATGAATAGGGAACCCACTACATGGGAGAAATTTTTTGCCAGTTATACATCTGGCAAGATTATTAATCTTCAAAATATATGAAGAACTAATACAGCTCAACACCAGGAAGATAAACAATCCAATGAAGAAATGGGAAGGCAAATGACCTGAATAGGTATTTCTCCAAAGAGAACAGAGGGCCTGTAGACATATGAAAAAAATGCTCAATGTCATTAATCATCAGAGAAATGCAAATTAAAACTACAAAGAGTTATCACCTTACACATATCACAATGGCTACCATCAATAAATCAACCAAAAAACTAGTGCTGGCATGGATATGGAGAAAAAGGAACCCTAGCGCACTGTTGGTAGGAATGCAGACTGGTGCAGGCACTGTGGAAAATAATATTGAGTAACCTTGAAAAACTAAAAATGGAATGCCCTTTGACCCAGCAATTCCACTTTTGGGAATTAAAAAAAAAAAAAAAACATTTTGTAACAGCACAAATGGACATGGAGAAAATTATGTTAAGTGAAGTAAACCAGTCAGTGAAAGAAAAATACCAAATAATCTCACTTATATGTGGGATATAATGAGCACAATAAACCAACAAACAAAATAGTAACAGACTTAGGTAACATAAAACAGACTGGCAGCTTCCAGAAGGGAGGGAAGGGACAGGATGAGAGATGATGAAGCATTTAACCAAAGAACATTTATACATAATCCATAGACATAGACAACAATATGGAGATTGGCTTGGGGAGCGAAGAGGGTGGGACTGAGTTGAGGTAGGGAAAGGGAGAAAAAAAGCAAGAAGAACTATAACAGCATATATATATATATATGTATATGTATATAATTAAAAAGTAAAATAATTATATAGGTTTCAAGTGTACAATTTTATGATACATCATCTGCATATTGCCTTGTGTGCCCAAAATCCTAAAATCCAAAGTCAACCTTTTTATACATTTTATTAGAATGTATGTGTCTTCAGTTGGATTGTTCAGGAGCAGACCCCATAAAGGAATAGTGAACAAGAGTGTGTAAGGTAATCTTACAAAAAACTAGTAGGGAGGTAGAGAATTTTGGCGGTAGACAGAAGGAAATAAATAAAGAATGTATTATTAAATAAGGGCCATTTTGGACAAGTAAAACTCAGGGAAACAGTGCAGAACACACTTGAGAATTTTCCTGAACAAAGAAAAAACATAAGCAAGATTCCCTTCGGGCAGTGAGATTATGTGGGAATTACTTATAAATTTGGACAAGGCACTCGAAGAGTAGATATGTAATTTTTGTTGCAGAATGGAAGATCAGATTTATTAGACAGATGGACTAATAAAGCCAAGGTGAAGTCATTAATAACTATGTAAAGTTCTATAACATTGAATGCTACCTTTTTTCAGTATATGATATATAATTTAAAATTTTCTGGATGATTTTGAATCATCATAAAAAGCATTGATTGTGGTGATACCCATGTGATTCATTCACTTTAACATTAATTTCATCATACATTCAGCATGTTTTTGTTTGAGAATCTTTTATCCCTTAACAGGATATTAACTTTCTATCTCTCATGAGTTTAACAAATATTTGTTTGTCCTGATGAATAGTTATGTTTTTATAGAAACCAAGAATTGTGTATTGTTTCCTCTTTTCTCTAGCTGTTCAGGATTATCATCTTTTTTTATCTCTTTATTAATGGGTTGGACCTAAAGGAATATAAAGATAGTAAATGCAATTTCATTAGGAGGTAGTATTACATGGTTTTCCAGATAAAATTATAATGAAAACAATTCTTAACTCTTAAGTTTTTAATAATATGTTATTGGCCCTGGCTGGTATAGCTCAGTGGATTGAGCACGGGCCTGCAAACCAAAGGATCACAGTTCAATTCCCAGTCAGGGTACAGGCCTGGGTTGCGGGCCAGTTCCCAGTAGGGAATGCACGAGAGGCAACCACACATTGATGTTTCTCTCCCCCTCTCCTTCCCTTCCCCTCCAAAGATAAAATAAATAAATTCTTAAAAAAATAATATGTTACTGGATTTTCTGTGACTATTGAAACTTATTGTTAGACCATAAATCTAAATTTATGGTCAAATTTTAATCACAGTTTACAAAAATAAATATTCCCAGAGCATTCTGTGATACATTTTTCTTCAAAATCATACATTTACAGGGCTTTGCTTTTATTATGAATTCCCTTTGTATGCATAGATATATGTAAACAGGCAGATCTTAACCATGTACCTGGTTATACAGAATCAGGAAGTATTGTTTATTTGTTTTTCTCTGCTTCACTTCTTTTCACAATCAATAACATATATAAAAGCATCCACGAAAGATTGGAGGGAACACTGTGGAATGAACTGTGTCAGTTCCTATGGCTTCCCACTTATTGAAACAGAAAAGCCATACCACCATTCAGCTTTTGTTGCGAGACCTGGAAGCACTCTGAATTGTAGTGAAGCCCAAGAGGCAGTAAAAATTCTTTTCTTTCGCTGCTATTAAAGGAATGGTGTTTAAAGTCTCTGCGCTTCAGCAAGATGACAGTTTGAAATATTCAGGGTGATTACATCTAGGAAACAAACTAAGAAAAAAAATTACATGATATGCATTGAACGCATGAAAGATTTTGTAAAACTATAGAATTCAGAGCTGTAACTACTACTTCCTGAAGCTCTCCTTATGGGCCAGATATTGAGTTAAGTAACTTTACTACATTTTCAAATTTTAATTTACAACAAAACTGATGTGAAATACTACAGCAATTTCAGTTAAAAAATGCTTCACTGAGAAAATAAACAAAGTGTCCAAATTTTCTTTTTTTAATTTAAAAAAAAATTATTGTTGTTCAAGTACAATTGCCTCCTCTTTCCCCTCATCACTGCCCCCTACCCCAGTCATCCTTCCTTGATCCCACCCCACTTCGGCTTTGTCCGTGTGCCCTTTATAGATGTTCCTGAAAATCCTTCCCCAGTTTTCAAGTGCTACAACAGGAATTCAAATCCAGATTTATATGGTTATGAAGCAGATACCACAACATTTCCATATCATTTCCCCCTTTTCAGGTTTTTTTTTAAGTCATATTAAAGTAAAATAAAACATTTTTAATAAACTATAATTTCTTATACTGTGTTCTAAGTATTATATGCAATGAATACTACTCAGCCTAAGAAAAATAAAATAGCCCCAACCGGTGTGGCTCAGTTGGTGGGGCATTGTCCTGCAAAACGTTAAGGTCCCTGAAGGCTTGATTCCCTCTTAGGGCACATGCCTGGGCTGCAGGCCAGTTCCGGTTGGGGCATGTGCGAGAGGCAACCCATCAGTGTTTCTCTCAGACATCAGTGTTTCTCTCCCTCTCTTTCTCCTCCCCTACCCCTTTTTCTAAAAATAAATAAATAAATATTTAAAGTAAAAAAGATGAAATAATACCATTTGGGACAACGTGGATGGACCTTGAGTATATAATGTCAAGTGAAATAAGTCAAAGAGAAAAATTTCAGAACCAAATTATTTTTCTTATATGTGGGATATAAAACAAAAGGCAACAAATGAACAAACAAGGAAAAAGAAAAACTCATAGACACAGACAACAGTTTGGTGGTTACCAGATGGAAGGGTGGTAAGGAGGTAGTAAAATAAAAAGGAGAAATATGTGATAACAGAAGATGATTTGACTCTGCGTGTTGGGCACAAAATACAATATGAAGATACAATTGAAATCTATATAATCTTATTAACCAATGCCATCCTTGTAAAATAAATATAAATTAATAAATAAAGCAAAATGTCAAATTACCCTAAATGAAAGTTTTCAGAAATACTTATAATAAACTTAAAATTAAAATCATAACCTTAATTTTTAAAAATTAACCTAGAATTTTGTGTCAGTGGAACTTTATTTTTTATAAAATTCTGAGTTTTTGTTTCTATTTGCATTACATTAAAAATCAGAAAAATATGACCCAAAGTTATTGGAATCTTAATTTAATCAAAACATTTCATTTTCTAAAAAAAAGTATCTCTGTAGAGGTGTTCAGAATAGAATCTAAACAAAGTTATCTTAGCAATGTTTAAGAAATATAATCACTATACTCTGATCTCTGAAACTCACCAGAAATTTTAATTTTTAATTAAAATAAAAATTTCTATCAATATTTCTATACCTAGGGGAGAAATAAGTCATTAAACTTTACAATAGTATAGCAAAATACTTTTATCTAAGAAATAAATGGTCTAATTTTTCCAAAACTTTAAATACTTTATGTATTAGAGCTTGGAAAAACTCTAAATACAAGAAATAACCTAAGAATTAAATTAATTAAGAATGCAAATATTACTTTAAATATAGTGCTTAGCAAAACACTGTATTTACAGTAGTTTTGTATACATATATATCAATGAAAACTGAAATATTCTTGATGATTATGTTCATGTTAATGGAAAGGGACTAATACAATTAATATACTCAGGCAAGGACATGCTGGCTTTTAAAATTTATGTTATATTACACTTTTCATAATGAAATTTCACTTTGAAACTTTATAAATTATAAATGAGTAAAATAATGAAAATCTAACAAGTCACAAAGTCTAACACAATAAGTAGAACAATGTCCTGGTGATCAAAATCCTTGTTATTATTAAAATGTCCAGTTTGTATAGGATCTGATCAAGTTGTGCAACACAGTACGTCTGAGGTGTGCTTAACATACAATTTTGGAATCTAGCATGCTTATGAAGATGATCCAATAAAAAGGGAAAACTTGTGATGCAGGAAATAAAAGGGAAAATTATAAGAATTGGTGTTCTTGAATAAGTTGTGATAGAATTCCAGTTCAAATGGAGGGTTTGATGATGGATTGGGTGGTGAAAACATTGCAATAGAAGACAGGTCATATCCATGTATGCAGATACAGGTAAAATAGTGGAAATGAACTTTGAGATTCTGAATTATATTTGTTATTTGTTATAAACAAGCCAGATGATGATAATGTATAATAATTTTTGAGAATTATAGTATGGGATTTGACTATGGGGCTTGACTGAAAAGCTGAGATTGGGGTAAAAGTGTCAAGGAAATGGTAAAACAGGAATAGCTGAAGTGTTGATATCCTATTATCTGTCAACAAGCAAACTTATATTGTCACTCTCATAAATTTAATAACACATAAAAAAGATGAGGAAACCCCAAAATATATATATATATATATAGAAGCATACTAATTTCTCAGATCATGCTTATGCTATGAAGAGTTCAATAAAATAGTTTAAAAGTTAAAATAATCAAACTTACAGTACAATCTGAGAGAGACTTCTGTGGTATCTTTAAGTGCATTGATAGATGAGAAGTAAATGGGCATAAATTACCCTAGTGGGATTTGTCCTAATAAAGCCCTTTAACTTTATTATACTTTTTTATTCACCCAAATTATATAGAAACAATTATTATATCCATGTTAATATTTAACTTTAATAAATAAAACTATTACATAAAAACAGAGGAATATGTAGTTGTTAGAGCCTATTTAACATGGATTCATTTAGGGGTTTTTTTGGAATTAATCTTTATTGTATGTTTTTCCATTACCATTTAGTCCCCTTATAACCCTCTCTCCCCAATAATCAGCACACTGTTTTCCATTCCCATGAGTCCTTTCCTTTTGTGTTCAATCCCTTTGCCCCTTAACCTCCCCGCTCTACTACCTGGAGAACATATTCTAAGTGAAATAAGCCAGTCAGAGAAAGACAAATACCATATGATTTCACTCATATGTAGAATCTAATGAACAAATTGGAATAACAAGGAAAATGGGAATAGACTCATAGATGGAAAGCAGGATGTCATTTAGATTTCTAATAGAAGAAAACTATTTTCACATATGGACAAATGTTCTGGAATAATGCATCTTCCTTCTTATTTGTGGGAGGTTGTGGTATTCATAAAAAAATTGTCAATTATAAAAGAGTTTCATTTCTAGAGGTGACAGGAAAACTAGCATTCCCCAGATTGCCAGAGAGTCATTTCAGTAGTTAATTTGCTTTTATTGACTTCCAAGTTTTCCTACTGAGAAATTTCATGAATGGTGTTCTTAAAATTGTAGTAAATATTATATCTTCATTTTTTGCTCATTCCTCTGAAGTTAAAATATAGCTTTCAATCTTTTCCTTGCAATTTATCAATTTGTTATATTTCTCATAAGCTCAATGTTTGATTCAAAACTTCCAAATATCTAAGTGTATTTTTTGTTAGTTCTCCCTGGCCTGAACTCACCTGGGACAAACTATATCTTATATGTACAAACTATATATACATATGTATAAACATATATATGTATATATGAATGAAATTCTTAGACAATCACTACCCTATTCCAATACTGAAATGTTGAACTACAGATAAATATTGGACTAAATTTCAAAATCTTATTTATAATATAACTACATAATTACAAGTATTGAAATGTTTTCCTATATTAAATACACTGCAAAATATAACCAAAGACACTGAAATAGAGAACAGAACAGGCTGACAGTGACCAGAGAGGAGAGGGGAGGGAATTTCAGGGGAAAAGCAAAGGGTTTACAGGAACAAGTATAAAAGACACATGGACAAAAACTAGGGGGGACTGGAAAATGGGAGGGAGGTGGAGAGAGGGCTGGGGGGATGGGCTGGGGTGGAAATAAAAGACAGAAAACTGTAATTGAATGACAATTAAACAAAAGTTACTTGGCAATAAATCACAAGATAGTACTCATTAAGATCAGTTACTGACAAAGACAGCTGACAAAATGATCCTGGCCCAGAATTATTTTGGAGCCATGAAAAATCCATCACCATATATATGTGGGCAAAAATAGGTTTACAGTTGTTCGTATGGAAAATAATACAGTAATTAATACATAATAATGCAGGAATAAACTCTGTGTTTTGCATTAAAAAATAAAAATAAAAACACACTGATTCTAGTTAGGCCCACGAATTATTTTACCTAGTAATATCACCTTAATTTTCAAAATAAGTCTACATTATAATAACTTCTTTAGTCACTCCATTTTACTGTTTCCTTATGGTTGACAGCTTCTCTGCTGCTGACAGTTCATTTCTCTAAGATCAACAGCTTGTATTAAAAAGAACATTTTTCTCTCTGCATTATCAGGTACATAAGTAAGATATCAAATATAGTGAACACATCTCTACCCCTAATGTACCTCTTAAAATTTTGAATGTCAAGTCATATAAATATTTTTTGGATTATTACTTTAGTACCAAAGGTAGCTCTCTGTTATATACTTAGCCTATGAACTCTATAGGAATATTATAGAAGCAGCTCATTTGCAAAATATTTTAGTCAGTAGATCTCTTGCTGTTACAGAAATATTCATAATATATAAAATATAAGGATGATATACAAAAAAACAAGTTTAAATTTATTTTGATTCTCTCATTTTTAACATTTCTGGAATTTATGTGGACCTGATCAATTGAAGATAATTAACTAAAAACTGCTGAACACAATCAAATAGTTGTTGGAATTCTTTTTGTTAGTAGGTCTTTTTCTTAATTTCTCTATATTAAAAAAGTTTTTAAAATATGCAAAATAGAAAGATACACCCCATTCTTATCAAAAATTCAAGTTATCAGCATCCTGTCACACTTGCTTAACAGTCTTCCTTCTTTTCTCCCTCCCCCCATCCTTCATTCCTTCCTCCCTTTCTTCTTCCCTCCCTTCCTTCCTTCCTTTGCTCCTTCCTTGAATTCTTTTAATTGCAAAATGGCTACATAATCTTCCCAATCCTTTATGTACCCCATTTTTCAGTGTGATTTTGCAACTCAAGAGATAGAGTCTATTGCTCCACTCTGAATCTGCACTTGGTCAGTGACTTACTTTTCCCAATGGAATATTAGCAAATACAACTCTAGCAGAGTCTTTTTTTAATTAAAAAATATGTATTGTATTTTTTCCATTATCATTTAGACCCCTTATACTCCCTCCCCCACCTACAATCACCACACTGTTGTTGTGCATATCCATGAGTCCTTTCTCCTTTCTTCCCCGCAGAGTCTTTAAAAGAACTTAGGTATTGGAATCAGTCTCCTTTTGCTGTGTTCAGAACTCTGGAACCACCATATGAAAAACTGTGCCAGACTGATGGAGGGTGAGAGGTTAAATGTAGGAAAACCAAGACCAACAGCCTGCCAACTTCCAGAACAAGTGAAACCATCCAAGATCTTCCAGCCATCAGCTAAATCCCAACCAACTACAGACATATCAGAAGCCCCAGCAAACAAAGCTGAGTTGGCCCAGACAGGAACAGCACAGCTGACAACATTGTGAGTAAAATCAGTAAGCTGCTGCTTTTACCTACTCAACTAATATCCTTCCTTTCTTCCTTCTTTATTTCTCTCCATTCTTTTGTCTTTACATTGTTTATTCCTCTGTTCTTTTTTCCTTCCTTTTATTCTATGCTGCTGTAATATATATATATACATATTTTAAAGCTTCTAATCATGTCATTTTTTCATAAGTGCTTCTATACATATCTTAATAAATAAGGTCATTTTAACAACCAGAGTACAATAATCTCACTTAGTATCACTAACAGTAATTCCCTAACTTATATGAAGTCAATCAATATTTAATGTTCTCCAATGGTCTCAAAATATATTTTATTGCTTTTTTGCTTTATTAATAAATTTATTATGAGATTATATTTTCAATAATAACTTATTTTGGAAAATTAACCACTCTAGCTAGGTCAGAACTCCAATGTCTCTCTTCAGTACTTTATTGTCTCTGAAATCTTTTTATCCTGTCTAACCTGCCAGCAGCTGCTTTTTTATTATTCCTTTTAGAGTCTGTCCTTATAAAAGTGCAAGTCAGAATTCAGGCAAGCACTTGAGGGAAACCCTTAAGCGTACAGCCAGAGCTCTTTCTCTGCTGTTCTGCGGTTCCCTCTGTCTGGACCTTGCCTTACAAATTCTCGCCCACTTTGCAAGACAGTCCCTTTTCTTTGAGGCTCTACTTCCCTGCGTAGCAATTTTAGAAACTCCACCCTGGGAGACCAAAGCAAGGAGTCTGTCTGGTCCATGCTCAAGATTAATGTTATAGACTCTCTTCAAGGCTGTTGTTGTTGTTTTTTTTACCAAATGTCTAGGTGAAAGGCCTTACATGGTTTCTTGTGTTTATCAGGAGGCATATCCTCTTGCCTGAAGCTGCCTGGACAGGCTGTGAGTTTCCACTACATCAGTTACGGTACTCCTGCAGTCATAGATGGCCAAGCCCACAACACTGTGCAGGTGTATACAGTTTACACTAAATTTTGACCTATGAAAATATTTTCTTTAATTTTGTGTGACTAACAAGGAACTCATCAGTTGACAATAAATTAGTTTAGAGTCAGTGTGAGTTAGTTAAAATGTTTAATGTACATATAATTGTTTTTTCTATTGTACTAGAACCAGAATCAATATATTCCATCACAGGACATTAAGGCAAATGAATGAATTACTATACTGGGATTTTAACCATGAATATGCAGGTAGTATATTTATGGAGAAATTTTATAAACAAAACCATAGACAAATAATTTTCACACTATGAAGTAGGATAGTTTGATCTAGTTCACCTTTGAATTTTAATTTTATCACCAAAATTTTCTAAGTTAAATCTATATACTCAGGAAAAAATGACATTGTAAAACAGTTTATAAAAGATCTGTAGCTTAATCTGAAATATTAACTAGTTGTTAAATACATTTCTATTTTTTCAATTCCATTTATTAAACATCCATTTAGATAGAATGAATTCTCAATTATTCATAGAATTAAGGTTTGAGAATAACAGTAGAATGTTGAAAGATTTTAATTGATAGGTCAAATTCTAAATATTTAATTTCTATATAAAATGCATCTGGATTTTCATTTTTTAAATATACCTTTATGATTAAACCTAATAATGCTTATTTTTCATAAGTGCAATGAAGTAATGTCAGAATTACATATTCTCATATGATGCCGGGGGCATCACAGAGTAAACTAATTTTCTTAATGTAATTGCTAAAATGTAAATCACACAAATATTTCTAATTTCCCAAGTAATATAGTAACATGTACAATATTACATTGCATAGCTATTATGCCTCCCATTATGGGCTGAATTTTGCCCCCACAAAAATTTACACTTTGTCTTAACATTCTGTACATCAGAATATGACTGTTTGCAGCTAGGACCTTAAAGATATAATTTAGTTAACATGAAGTCATTAGAGTGCACTCTAAGCCAGTCTGGTGTCCTTATGAGAGAGAAGATAGGACATACAGAGACATCAGGCCATCTGTACACAGAAGGATAAGAAGTAGCAAGACAGCAATTATCTGCAAATAATAGGAAGAGGCCTTAGCGGAAACCAACGCGGCCAGTAGCTTCATATTTGACATCCAGACTCCAGAACTGTGAGAAAATAGATTTTTGTTGTTTAAGCCACCCAGTCTGTGGAATTTATTATAACAGCCCTACCAAAGTAACACATATCCTTATACAGTTATCATGAGTATGAAGTTTTCTAGTAAAAAAGTTGTAATCTATGTAATGGATTATAAATAGCTATAAAGATTATAATAGCTATAGGTTAGGATGTGTTGGAGCTGAACGTATGAAGACACTGAAGGAGAGGATACATCTGGAAACAGCGTAATGGTTTATGAGCTTATAAGGACTCTCTGTTACACAAAATGCAAATCTTTTGCATTCCATCCTTAGGTATATCCATGTAAGTTAACAAGTATTGCCCTTTAGTTTTCAGGAGCCTTCAAAGTGAGTACAATATTTGTCTCTTCCATTCAGTTGCTCTAATGTGGATTCTAAAGAGCAACGAAGGGCTTTATTTTATGGACCAAGAAAAGTTGAACAAAAACATCAAAAGCATTACTATTGGAAAAAGCCTAAAAAATAAAAATTAACATTGCACAATATTTTCTAGCATTGAATCACAAAATATTTTAAATAAAAACTATTTCTTCTTTGATTTTTGGCCACTTTTTAAATAAGGTATATATTTCTTACTACTGAACTTCAACATCATTTAAAAAACATTGCATAGAAATCATTGGTTAAATATGTCATTTGTAGATATGTCCTATATGTATCTTATTTAAAAGGAAATTCAACAATGTCTTTCACATAGTAAATTTAAGAAATTTTTATGAAGTGCAATTTCTCATTTTTAAATAGTTTGCTTTTAGTATCATGTCCGAGAACTCTTGCCTAACTCCAAGGCAGGAAGGTGTTATGAGTGAAATAAGCCAGTTTTAAAAGGTTACTTACGGAATAATTCCACTGATATGACATTCTCAAAAAGTTGGAACTATAATGATGGAGAAAAGCTGAGTGGTTGCCAGAGGTGGGAGCGGTGTGACCACAAGAGGGTGGCATGAGGCGTTCATGGGGAGATGGAACTGTTACACGTGGTCTGGATGCTGGGTAAGACCCAGGCAACTGTGATTCTACCCAAAGTGTTAGTTTTATAGCATGTTAAATGAAAACACAAAAATAAACAAATAAAGGCAAAATGAAATAACTTTACTGAGGTATATTTTATAGTAGCTATTTCTTAAAAATATATGAACAACAATAATGAACAAAAAAAAAGCACAGGTTATGCTAAATTAAAATCAAACTGCTCCAGTCACAGAATCAAACAAAAGTACCCACTAAGACAGTTTTCATTATCAGAGCTCAGCTGGGACTTATATACTAATATGTTAAGTCATAAATTTTTTAAATTAACATACATAATGCTAATACTAAACATTATTTTTATTGCCTCACCAAATGTAGGAAATATTCTTAGGGCAGAAGGCAGAACTTGTATTAAAGTTTCTCAATTATTTTCCTTGAGAAACAAGAACAAACATTCAATATTATAAATAGAAAGGGAAAAAGTCTTAAATTGTGAGCTGAGACATAGCCATCCCAAATAACAGTAATTAAATGTTCAGGACTTATTTATTTCATAATTATCTAGAAACCAAACTTATTTAAGCAAGACCTAAGAAAACCATTCTTTACTGGGTGGGTACATTAGGGTGTGTGGTAGCTCAAACCTTTCTAATTCAGAGATTCTTGGGAGAGAGGATGGCACAGTCAACAGTTGTTGGTGCTGGTGTTGTTTTTGTTTTGTTTCTTTTTTTTGCTAGTTATTATTTGAACCATAATTTGTTCAATACAGATTAAACCTAAAATTATTTTCCTTACTGCCATTGCATCTGTTTTTTTTTTTTTTTACTCATCTGTGTTTTGGTTTTAACAAATAATCCAGTTAGCAAAGCTGTGCAGTTACTCCCTAATTGTTTAAGGAGCTACCTATTAAAGGGCACACAGACTGCTATCCCAATTTTTGTCTAGTTGCTGCTAGGTTGTTGCTATAAATGAGAAGATATTTGATGAAGGTCTCTTCTTAGTGTTTCAGGTTAAACAAGAAAAGACTGTGTTCTTCAAAATAGTGAAAGAAAATAGATGAAAAGTCTTTAGGGATAAAATAAATAAAAGGAGCAAAAGTTTTGTGTCAGCAGAATGTTTAAATAATGTAAATTGTTTTGAATTCATCAGGATAAGTAATGACACATAGATAGGTTGCTAATTAAGAAGGAGAAACTAGAAATTAGTGAGTCCGAAATGGCTGAGTTACTGAAACTACTTACACAACTCATTTTTTAATAAGAAAAATAAGAGAAGTTTTAGAAAATACTGACAACTTTGCAAAAATTGTTATGAACCAAATAGAAGGAGAGATATACTTGAGTATTTGAAAATATTCACATGAGCAAATTTGTATAATCTTTTCCAAATGCACTGAGTAAGTTAATTGCGTTATGCTTCTTCACATTCTCCAAGTCACTGAATTGACAATTATAAAAATGTAAAAGCATGTCAAAACATCTCTTTATATAAATATAAATATATAAATGAATACATTTTCTCAATTGTTATATTCAACTTTTGGGACAGTGTATCTTTCAATGTAATAGTATTTTTTAAGACCCCAAAGTAAGGAACCAGATACTTTTATATTTTTCATTTTGTGAAATGGCAATACTTGAAATAAAATGGAAAAATACTTTTGATAAAAAAGAATTGGATGACCATGAGAAAGAGAAAAAAATCTGAGACTGAGGAAATTGGGTGATTTTCTTGTTTGTTTATTTGTTTGTTTTGTTTTTCTACTTTTCCTCTCTCTGCTGAAACAACAAGGAAGCACTTTCTAGAAGATGATATTGAATCTAAAACTTAAAAAAAAAGAAAGTGGTCCAGCTATATGACATATTGAGGTAAGAACATTTCGAAGCAAGAGAATAGTATCTACCTAAACCTTAGGGGTGAAAAAATAGTTAAGAAAAGAAAGGATGTTTTTTTGCTGGATTTTAGTGCCTGTGGTAGATAATAACAGAAAATAAGAGAGATAACTGTTGAATTATGGATGTTCATGGTAAGAAGTTTGATTAGAAAACATGAAGTTAAATATGCAATTTAAATACATAATCATCCATAAATAAAATTCAAGTTTTGTTTCCATTAAAACAAAACCTAGTGAACAATTTGTAACAACATAGCAGAACAAGTTTTATAAGTGAGATAAATGGGAGAAATTAGATTAATCAATAGAATAAACCTGAAGAAAAGCACACATGTATGCATCACCAAAATCCCTAACTAGTAAAATAGTAAAATAATCAGAGAAGTGATGAGAAATTGGACGGGCCCCTCGACCACACCTGTAGCCACATGCTCCAATGCCCTCTTTCTTTCCACCATCCCATGATTAATCAAGATTAATAGAAATGCTTGTTTTTATTTTGTAGGAAACTTAAGAGTTTTTTTTTTAATAAGGCATGTTCTTTTTATTTTATAATAATTTTGGTAAATATTTTGAAGAACTATAAACATGGAGTTGAATGCTAGCCAGAAATCAGCACTAGTATACCATACTGAATTCTTAATCAAAAAGAAAATATAAGTATTTCTGTAGCTTCTATTTGGAGATAATCCTTGTTATTCCACCTCTTATTTTTAATTTCAAGCAGGTTAGGTCAGGTGTGACTTAAAAAAGCTCAAACCTTACTCCAAAGAATATTTTTTATAGAAATGTTAACTTTGCAGCTTTTACAAATACCTAATACATTTTAGCTTATTAATAGCTGTGAGAAGTCATATATATAGTTTCTAAAAAAAGTTATACATTGTATTTTCACACTAGTCCTTTTAATCCCCTCTTCTTTTGACTCATTTATACAATGAACAGCATTAATGATATTTGGGGAATGGAAGAAATAATGAAAAAATCTTAAGGAACCAGTAGTCTGGGCTCTGGTACTAATGTACCTCCCTCTTTCATTGAGCATAAGAAATGCATTGATCATGAGAAGCTTCATAGGTGAAACAAAAAAATCAGCCTGAACATTTCTTCATGAAAACCATTCAAATGATTCAGAAGGCTGCAGCAATGGGCAATTGGTTATTGGCAGCTTCATCACAACCACACACTTGCTCATATATCACATTTTATGTAGAGGTTTTTTTTTTTGTTTGTTTTTTGTTTTGAGAAACATCAAATCACCCAGGTGACTCAGCCCCACTACATCCCAGACTTGATGCCCTGTGTCTTCTGGCTTTTCTGCAAAGAAAAATCACTTTTGAAAGGGAAGAGATTTCAGACCATTGATGAGATTCCAGAAAATATGATGGGGCAGATGATGGCTGTATTTTCATATGCACAATTTTAGTGACCAATATCAACTTGAAAATCTCTGAAAATAAGTGTAAAATTTTTATATATAGACATATATATACATAAATATATATTTCAATAACATACAACAAGGTTATAAAAGCTAGCTTTATAATATAACTGCAGATATTTAAAAGGATGAAACTCTGACTTTGATGACAGATCAGCAACTCAATAAAATATATGCATATATATTTATGTCTATGTAGGTATATATACACATATATGTATATATCTATCTATATATCCATATATCTATATAGCTATATCTGTATAACTATCTGTATCTCTCTCTATACATATCCAAATAAAAATGGAATTAACTCCTGGATAGTAGATCCCTTGTAGTACATACAGGCTTCCCTTCACTAGGTGAGTGTTCTGGGGACCCATCTCTGTCAGTGTACCAGGTAGCAATGTTGTGAGAATCAGTGTTCGACTTCAGTGAATTTTTCTGAAGACTCTTCCAGTGCATTCCACCATTTCATGATGGGTGATTTACCAGTGTATCTGACCACACTGCACTGAGTGTTCAGCAGGTTTTGACCAATAACAACACAACCCGCATGCCCCACCCTCTTTATTCATCTAATCTCCCTCAAGTGATTTTTTTTTGTTTCCCTGGATGAATAAAATCATCAAAGGGAAATGATCTGATGTGGAAGAGGTGAAACAAAAAAAGGCAGAAGCACTAAAAGACATCAAATTGAGGTTTTGAGCTTAAAAACTGTTTTGAGTGATAGAAAAATGTTTTGGTTGGCGTATTGCATCAGATGGAGAGTACTTTGAAAGTGACTATAGTTTAAAATATAAGAACAAATACATGATTTTTTATAAATAAATTCTGGAGTGTCCCCTCCTATATATAACTTTCTGAATCTGTTTCCTACCAATCTGATTATGATATAAATTTTATTAAAAATGTATATTTCAATAAACAAGGCACATGGACTCAATAGTTTTATGCTGTTATATTTAGCTCTTTCCTATAGGATATACTAAGAAAAGAGTGTTAGACAACTTAAGAAAAATTTTTGAAATTGAATCCCTGGTAAAAGAAACAAATCTGCAGTTGTGTGCAGGTACTGTGTTGTTACCTTGCATAATGCTTGCTGAAATCTCATGTGAATACCATGTACACAATCTGCTTAACCTAAAGTTGTCTACCAAACTGCTTTCATCCATATGAGGAGTAATTATGAGAATACTTCCTGGGCATTGCCTATTACCCCTACTTCTCTCCTGCTTAAATGTATCTTATAAATGTTTATTTAATCTATGTGTAATTATTTATGTATTTAATTAGTTTAAATATTTTATTTTATTTATTTTTAGAGAGAGAAAGACAGAAAGTGAGGGAGAGAAACATCAATTGGTTGCCTCTCTCACACCCCCTTCTGGGGACCTGGTCCACAACCCAGGCATGTGCTCTGACCTGGAATCAAGCCAGCAACATGTCAGTCTGAAGGCTGCCCAACCTACTGAGCCACATCAGTCAAGGCTAATCTGTATATACAGTCACACCTTGCTACTCATGAACTTCAGAAATCGTCAAACCCTGTGCTTACTGTATTTTGACAAGAAAAAAAAATGATTCAGCACTCAGTGCTTGCTTGGGACTCTTCCCACTTGCTAGAACTTGTATCCATGACAAGGCTGGCTTGTAAGAGAAAATGCTTCACCACTCTTCACTTGCTCAGTACCTGTCAGTTTCTGCACTTGTCACAAGTTCCAGCAAAAATTAACAACAAATACTGAGATATCATTGTATTTAGACATTATATAACATTTCTGTAGCTTTTTGAAAATTTAAAGTTTACTGTTTCTGCCATTAAAATCAATGATAAAATAGAAATAAAAATAACTGTAGAAGTAAACAGGTACAGAATGCCATTTTGAATCTGAATATTAAGATTTTTTAGTTAATGTATTGGGGTATAACAACTCAATCACCTTCACCAACCTGCCTCTAAGATATAATAACTTTATTTATAATATGTTTCTTTACCTATGAGAAAACAATGAAAATGTATTAGTGGAATTTTCTACATTTCATATAAAAATGCCAAAAAATTTGCTAACAAAAATGAGATCTGTAAGCCAGGTTTCATGTTTTCCACTTGAAGGTCTGGGGCTTTTTAATATACTTATAGAATTTTAAAATAACCCTTTCGATATTCATATTTTTCTTAAACAGTTGTCCAGATTTTGAGAGAAGACAGGGAGATGAGAGAGCCACAAAAAGGAGATTCTAAGACAAAAGGAAATAAGAACTGCCAAAGGGAAAGACATTTCAGTCTTATATATCAGTATTAGAATGGGAAGATATATGTGTGAAAAATAAGGAATTAATAAAAATATGCTTTTGTTTTTTGAGGACTTTGGTTGTGGAGATACAAAAAGGCACAAAATATGGGGATTTTCTTTTTTAACTCAATCTATAGTTTTCTTTTAGTATTGATCTTCATATTTGAAATTCTCATTATGAGGACACAGTGTGTCCAGCTACACCTTTGCTAAAAGTTCCAGAATAACTGCACAGAGGATGGCACTGAAAAGTGAGGTCAAATGAAATATGCAAGAATTAAAGATTAAATGTCTGAGCTAGATATGGGTATATATGCTAATTTGGTTACCTAAACATATGTTCTATGTGTCAATCAGGTGCTAAGAACTTGGAGAAACTTAAAGATTGCTAATTTGAATTGCTTTGATCCATCCAGAAATTCTTACTCACTCTAGATGTAATCTGTGAAATAATAATCTGTCTGACAAGAATGACAATAAAAACAAAAAATAATTGCTCCAGAAACCAAAAATGTCTTACAGTAATGACCTAGAAACAGAAAATGTAAGCTTGAGACCTGAGTTAGAGTGTGTAACTACATGTCACTACTACATGGAGGCAATCCATCGAGAGTCCATAATACTATTTTAAATAATCCTAGAGGAAAGATCAAATTAGTCAATATTTCCACAAAAATATGATCAAATAATACAGAAAATAAAGAAGAATTATTCATGTTGTGCATATTGTTAACACTTTTAGGCCACTATGGAGTCACCAGTACTTGATACCAAGACTCACTTATAAATTTTAAAACAATATTTTATTTGATCTTCACACAGTCCTGTAACTCTCATTTTGAGCTCTGAAGATTGATAAGTTATTTAAGTCCTGTGATTATTTATAACAATCTGAATAGGTTGAATAATTTTTAATCAGCCAAATTTTATTTTAGGATTTTGGATAGTAGTTTGTAGGATTTGGGAGAGCCTCTAGGACAGCTTCCAGGAATTAAAAACATAGTTGTTATTCTTAAAGAGCAGGTATTATAATATACCACTCTTCACTATATATGATGTACATTCAGAAAGGAGTATAATGAAACAAAGGTAAAAAAATGGAATCAATTATAAAACAACTTATGTTGTCACTGATGATATTCATTTGGCTTAATCTATTATTCCTGTGCTTTCTTACAATTGAACATATTTTTTAAATTTTACTAGAAACCTACTTCAAGAAAATATTTGACAATAACAAGCTGGAAACTACTACTTGACATAAGATATTAATATTTATGGATTATTTCTCATAACTCACTACCAGTGCTACTTAATGAACAATAGAAAAATTGAATAAGTGCATCCAAGATTCTAATTATATCCATTTTTTCTACAGTGGGATCTCTGAGAAACTGCAAGTCACAGTAACTGTATATCATTACTGTATTTTAAGCAAATATGTTCCAAATTATCACAGTCAATGTATCAAAAATGTGCCTTAAGGCCATTTTCTTCTACCATGACAGCAGCATGAACCAAGGAGACACTGCCAAAGAAGGAAAATGCTTGGAAAACAGTGTTTCATTTTTACATTAGCTGTTGCTGGTGATGGTATGGAGACCCTTGGCTAATAAAGCCCTTAAAAGTCTCTCACTCTGTCACCTATTTTTGTTTCCTTTCACTCCAGTGATGTACTATATAAGTATTAGATTTCCATATGCAATCAAATGCCAAAGAAATTCATTATTTAATCTCTTGGATGGAAGTGGTAGTAGTATAAGTGTGTTTCAGGGACCTGGACTCAGGATTGTACATTGATAACCTCAAGCAATTATCTGTGACATCTGAGATACATAAATTGGGGACTTTCGGGATTCAGAATGACAGAAACTTTAGCTGAATTTAAATCTATACCAATATGTCTATAGATATATATAATTAGAATGAGCAACCATCCTTGATATATCTGAAATTGAAGCAATTTCCTGAAACACATGACTTTTAGTCTTAAAAGAGGTACAGGGGCAAACCTGAACAGTTCATCTGGTTAGAAATTATAATGAAGCCCTTTATTTTGGAGACCTGATGTGATAATGAATACATTATTTTCTGTGTATATAACATTCATAAATAATAATTGTCCCATGTTGAGTTGTTGGCCTTGTAAGGAATTAAGTATTCCCCTAGGTTCTGGGAGGCAGACTGGACTTCTAAGCATTGCTGTAGCTGGCATTCACACAACTTTACAAAGACTTCTAACTTCCATGAGGCTGTGATTACACTGGACAGTTTCTTGTACTGCTACAGCTTTATTTTAGAATCATGATAGAATTAAGATAACTAGTCAATTCAAATTCTTGCCACATCATGCCTCATCTCCTCTAATCTCCTTAGGAAACTCACTGAATTCACTTTTTATATGATATTGATAATAAATAATAAAAATCACTCTTTTCTGACCTTTTACGTTGGTGTATTATTCATTTCTACAGATATATTTATATTATAATTCATCTTATAAAGATGAATTTATTATACAGTTAACACCAGATGAATTACAGTTAACACCAGATGAATTAACAATTATTAGTATATAGTTAATTAATCTTGTGTGTCACTAATCTGAATTTAAACATGATTTATATCTTCCTCACCCAAAATTACAATAAAACAAAACCAGTGCAAAATTTAAAAAGGCCAACTTATCTAAACCAATGTCAAACGAACAGTGAAAGAAACACAACTTTCCCACATTGCTCCTTCCCAGCCACATCCTTTCGGATCTCCCCTCTCTTGTTCTCCTTTCACTGCCAGGTTCGTGAAAGAATGGTCAATTTTACTGAGCAGTTGAATCTTCTAAGCAATAAAAAGTGGGTAATTTTTCCTGGCTGGTGTTACTCAGTGGATTGAGCTCAGTAGATTGGGGTGTGAATCATAGGGTCTCCAGTTCGATCCCCAGTCAAGGCACATGCCTGGGCTGCAGGCCAGGTCCCCAGTGGGGACCATGTGAGATGCAACCACACATTGATGTTTCTCTCTCTTTCTCCCCCCCCTTTCCTCTCTCTAAAAATAAATAAATAGTCTTTAAAAAAGTCTGTAATTTTTATTTTTTGCCTTAGTCATTACAATCTTTTGAAATTATTCTACTGAAGTACTGAGAGTTTTCTTTTGTTGTGAAGTTCAGTGGATACCCTGAATTTGAATGAAAGAAAACAGATACCATTGAACAAATTGCCAAAAGTTCCAAGAACTAATTTCATTAGAATTGCAACTAAAAAATTATTGCTTAACGTGAAGGCAGTCATTAAAAAAAGAAAATTTCAGCAGTTCATCTTAAGTAAAATAAAAGGCAACATGCCTTTTAGGACATTCAAATTTGGAAATATGTATAGAATATTTACGGTGAACTGAGAAGTAGTCTTAAGATAAAATATAATATATCTGAAGAATGAAGCTTAATGAGGTGCATTTTCCTCAATTTTAAAAATCACATTGTAAAAAATGACTAAATAAGGCAGGCTTGGAAACCCACATTGTTAGGAGTTCTTAAATCTTTCTGAAAGCAGTTCTTGAGAAGCAGCTGAGAAAGTTCTAAAGGAACAGAAATTAATATCTCTCACAAGGTTTGTTTTGCAGGATGCTTTAAGTAGTTACAAAGACTTTGGAAAAATAAAATTTAGGGACCACTGTCAAAATTATAATGCTTTAGTATTTTCCAAAGGTAAGTTATACAGTTTGCATAATAGAAAGAGAGAATATTCAAACCAAAATTTTTCTAGTTTGAAAGGTAAGAGCCACACTACTTTAGAAATATTTGTCTGTCCCCAAATATATTAAATGAGCAATGCAACTAAATGTTTTCTGTGTTTAAAAAAAAAATGGCAAAAGAACCATATCCACAAACCTAAAAAACATTCATATACATTAGATTGAATAAAGTGCTGTTAATCATTCATCTCTTTTTTACCACATGATATTTAGACATTTGCTTCTGTAAGAGAAGTCAGCTCTCTCCTATGAATATGAATAATGATATACCTATTGACCTCAGTGAAATGCTAGCTCAGTTATTGAAAGGCAGCTGTTATCTATTGCTTGTTTGACACTCATGTCACATACAAACACATACACACACATATGCACACATGCAGATGTTGCCACTGTCATGAAAATTCTGAAATGACCTCAGGTACTGCGGTAGATGAAATAATAGCCTCCACAAAATATCTATGACCTTAATCGCTAGAATCTGAACATGTTATCTTACGTGCCAAAAAGGGATTTAGCAAACATGGTTAAATTAAAGATTATGGGAACATTATTCTGAGTTTTCTAAGTGGGATCAGTGTAATGACAATGGTGTCCATAAGAAGAAGACAGGGTGTCAGGTAAAGGGGATTTTACAAAGGAAACAGAGGTTGGAATAGTGGACTTTTAAGGTGGAGAAAGGGGTCATGAGCCAAAGAATAGAAGCAGCCTCTAAAAGTTGACAAAGTCAAGGAAACAGAGTCTTCCTGAAGTGTCCAGAATGAACACAGCCTTACCAACATTTGGATTTTAGCCCCGTAAGACTCATTGCAGACCTCTGAACACAATATGCATGAGATAAAATTGTGTTATTTTAACCCACTAAATTTGTGATTATTTGTCAGTGCAGCAGTAGGAAACAAAAAGAAATTTTAAATAAATAGGACTTCTAAAAAACAGAAATGAAATAGATTTAAAAATAGAACTGTTGAGTTCCTAGAGGCAGTTTTCTAGTTCCCACTTTTGATATCACTGCTGGAGGAAGAAGTTTCTTTTTTTTACAGTTTTCCTGTATCAGCTTTCGTGTAAAATGTGAAGACAATTTGAACAACTAATTTACAACTTCATGCATTTTATGAAACTAGTAGTGAAAATAGCAATAAAATTAATATCAATGTTATTTTCATACTTATAAGTATTTTCTTATTTAAATGTTAATATGCAAAATATTTGAAGGATTTTATGCACAGGAAAATATAATATACAAGAAAACATATATCCCTGTCATCACAGAGGTAAGTAAATACACGCCATAAACAAAGAACACTTTTAACAAAATGACAGAAAATAAAACTTTAGACTTTTTAAAAGAAATTTTGTCAGTAAAATTATTGATTGTGTCTGTTACCTTGACATTTGTTATTCATTATTAAAATAACTATGTACTGAGAATAAATAATTATCTGATTAGGTCCTAATTCATATAAAAAAGGTGAGTTCTATCGTTTTTCAAATGAGTTCAAAACCATCTGTGATCTTTACAGTATTAATGTAATTTATGTGCTGGTAAAGGTGCACATTACACTCAGGATGGAATATGATGGCACAAAACATGCGTACGCCATTCAGTAGACAGTTCCTATTATAACCTATCAACTATGGGAACACTGAATATCTGAACACAGATTATTCAGACCACCTAATACTTGGTTATAAATATTCATTGAAAATTCCACAATAGACTAGTTATTGTAGTTGCTGCTACTATGTTGGCATTAAAAATTAGAACAATTCTGGATATGGTGATAAGGATTTTCTGTAAAGTGTTATTAGAATTCATTCCCTGCATTCATTGAAGTTCATTTTTGCATGTTTCTTAGAAGCAAAGAAAATCAGGTTTAAAATGTAAGAATTTCAACTCTACTAACTCCTTTTAAAAGTAATGTTCTCTGTTTACAAGTCCTATAGTATGATTTACCTAAATTCTTCAGGTCTATCTGTTCCTTGATCTTTTTCTGAGACCACCACCTCAGGCATTGTGATTTAATATTTTCTTTGTTTGTTAACTAAGTTTAAACTTTCTGAATTTAGAAACTTCTGAGAAATAGTACAGATGTAAATATTTTATATGCTGATTAAAATACCACAAATCTTTTCAAGTCAGTCTTAAATATTTAAACATTTTTCAATGTAATTTCATTCAGTATCTCCCAAATCCTAGAAAGCTATTTTAGACCAATTAGACTCCTCTACTGTATTGCATACCTGGATGTGTATTTATTCTGTTTCTTCTGGTCTAACTCTTTAAGAGAAATGAAATTATCTGGTGAAATAATTTAGATGCCATTTGACATAAATTAATAATTCCTACTAAGGACAATATATAACACAAATATAAAACAAATTATAGTTTTATAAATGTTAAACTACATATTAAACAGGTAGTATTTGACTGAAATTTGATGTTGAATATATACCCAAGTTGTTTGATAAAACAGGTGACACTGAGCACAGGTAATTTAAGAATGAAGAAAAGAAAACTGATAAACCTCAATGGCACCAAAAGAAAATAGATATTCTCAGCCAAAAAGGCAGCAGAAGAGATGGGTAGATTGATAAACTGGGAGTTCATTAGAGGAAGATTATATTTAGAATCAACTGGAAATATTTTTTTAAAAAAACCTGTTATCCATGCATCATGGGACAACTATGTATCAGGGAAATGCAATACATTAACATAAAGCACTAAAAATTTTCTACATAAAATATAACACACACTAATTAAATAGGCATCTAGGATCTCAAAAAAAAGTAAGGACATTAAAAAAGATAAAATAACAACTTCTGTCAAATGTTAAAAAAGTCTGGGAGAATGGGTTGTGCTGGATTTTCAAGGTGACTTATTGGAGGTCTGGTAGGCAGTTGGTGGTCCAGCATCAAGAGTAACCCTGTTTCCTCTATGCACAGGATACGTAAAGAAATTGTACATTTGTCCTGCTGCAAATGTAATCTTGAACACTCTGGGAAACACTGTTAGCAAACAAAAATGGGGTTTGGCTACTCACTGTCAAACACAAGCAAAAGACAAAGGTTGGTGGGGAAAGAAAAAGGTCTCTATTAAAATGTTCCACCATTTGGAAGAATGAGGAACTCCCTGGCTCCAGGCTCCTATCTTCTGCAAAACAGGAAAAAAAAACTGTCCCCAGAAAGACTGAAACCTATAATCATGCCTTGAATTCCCACTCCCCCGTTATCTATCCTTTGGAACACGAAGCTGCAAGGTGGATGGCTCCCTGGAGTCTGTGAACATGGCCTAGCGGCCATTGCCAAGCCACAGTGTCCTGGAGCCAGGTTCCAGGGGCTGCTGCCAACCACAGCAGCCAGGCATGCCAGGGCTCCATCCACCTAGCCAAGCAGCTTCCAGGCCCGCTATTCTTGCATGTGCTCCAGCTGCAGGCCCATGCTCAGATCCCAGAGGAAGAGAAGGGCCAGGTCTCTGCCCTCCCTCTATTTAATTCTCAGGAGCACGCTTCCTGTACTCCAGAAGAGTTTTCATCTCCCCAGCCAAGCTTGTCCTTTTCCCAGGCTAGACTGGCAGGTCAGCACCTCCCCCTGCTGACATGTTCCTGAAGGGAGTCAAAGAGTTTTTTCATTTGTCAATTACCATCCTCAGCCTCACTCAAACTCAGAGTAGGGCACTCTCAGGTCACATCTCTGCCTGGGATTAGAAAAATCTGTCTTTACATGCCCTGCTAGCTGCACGACTTCACCCATACCACCTAGAGCATTACATGTACCCTTCCCTTACTCTGGAGCCTGGCCAGCCACCGGCATCAACACTGATGAAAAAAAAAA
>PVKU01009867.1:0-57778 GCA_004027475.1 Anoura caudifer | reverse complement strand
ACTAAGCAAACAATAGAACAGGAACAGAAACATAGAAATGGAGATCACATGGAGGGTTATCAACAGGGGAGTGGGAGGAGGAGAGAGGGGGAAAGGTATAGGGAACAAGTAGCACAGACGGTGGGTAGAAAATAGACAGGGGGAGGGCAAGAATAGTGTGGGAAATGTGGAAGCTAAAGAACTTATGACACATGGGCATGAACTAAAGGGGGGAATGTGGTGGGAGGGGGTGTGCAGGGTGGAGGGGAATGAAGGGGGGAAAATGGGACAACTGTAATAGCATAATCAATAAAATATATTTAAAAAATAAATGGCACAGGAGTATACGAGAAAAAATAAAATAAAATATACTTTAAAAAGATAATTAAAAACTAATAGGGGGACCAATAGAACTCAGTTGTTAAAGAGTTTAGCCTTAACCGAAAGGCTTAAGCAATTAAAGCTGTAACTAAAGAGTTAAAGATTTTAGCCTTAATTGATAGGCTTAAGTGACTAATGCATGTGTAAAACTGTTATTCCAAAACTGTATAGTTTTTAATAAAGACTTCTTTCCTTTATCAAAAGAAAAATCTGCTTACCTGTGATGATAGGCTGATAGGCATTTTCTCCAATTACAGGAGAGTCAAACATACTGTACAATAATGCACTGTTTGAAAGCAGTTATAAAACAGAAAACTAACAGGTTTTAACTTTTACGTTAAACATCACTGGCATTATGCACATGTAACCACAGGCTATCTACTTCCATACAAGTCTCGCACACAGTGTTCCAGGTATGAGTACTTGGGTGATGCTGATGGCTGTGAAGATGAGACAAAAGCATCTCATACAGTTCTTGCTGAAGAGTTATCAGATTTTTCACATAATGATACACACACATATACAAGTAAGTTTATTACCTATACGGCATGATGATTATTCACTATTCATCAAGCGGAACTGGATCGTCATGAAGGTCTTTGTCCTTGTCACCTTGAGTAGACAGAGGGGGAGGAGGGACAGGATGGATGGCAGAGGAGGAAGAGGTGGGGCGTGGAAGGAGAGGTAGGAGAAGCCGGCACACTTGGGGTAACTTTAGAGAAATTTACATTGAAATGTCTGTCTGGTGTTTTTGCTTTGCATTTCTCTAAAAATGCTTCTCTATGGCACCAATTCTTCTTCCACCATTTGCTTTAGTTTCATGCGCATTTCAGAGAAGGGTCCCTGCAGTCAAAGAAGTCCACAGCAGTCCTGAGTCATCAGAACCCTATCTCCATGTTATCTAATGTCGGTTTGTTTGCTGGCTCTGCTTCTTCCACTTCTTCTCGCTCATCATCCGGTACCAGTTCAAAAGCACTGGTCCCTACCAAGTCATCTTCTGTTAATTCCTCTGGTGTGGTGTCAGTTGCTCCTGAGCGCCTCCAAGATCCACATACTGGAGCCCTTCACACACACACTGCCCCCCTTGTTGCTACGTCCACAGTCTCATAATTTTCTGGAGACTCTGTTGTAAATCCTATGAGGTCATCCACAACATCTGGACACAGTTTCCCTGGCAGACTCCATGGCTTGCACAGCTTTTTCTACAGCAAGAATGGCGTTTTCAATGATGAGACTTTCACGATGTTCTCTCCATCAGGGTTCCATGGTGTTGACAGTCCTTTCCATAGAGCACCACAGGTAATGAGCCTTAAAGGTCCTTCTGACCCCTGATCTGGAGGCTGAATTAAAGACACTGTGTTTGGGGGTGAGTAGACCTCTTCAACACCTTCAATGTTGAACTCATGGGGGATTCAGCGCAGCCAGGGTCATTGTCCAATATCAAAAGAACTTTAAAAGGTGGTGCCTTACTGGCAAGGTACTTCCTGAATTCAGGGAAAATGAACCCATGGAACCAATGCAGAAAGAAGGTTCTTATGGCCCAGGCCTTCTTGCAAAGACTGGCGGCTGGTGTGTATCTTTCCCCTCAAAGCCCCAGGGTGAACGTCTTTACCGAGAAGGTCGGTCCTGATCCTAAACCCAGTGACATGTGCACAAAACACCAAGTTAGCCTGTCCCTTCCTGCCTTTTTAACCCTGGTGCCTGCTTCTCTTCCTTACTAATAAATGAACTATGTGACATTATTTTATCTAGAATAGGGCACTTTGCCTGCATTAAAAACCTATTCAGGAAGATATCCTTTCTCCTCAGTGGTTTTCTTAATGGTGTCTGGGAACTCCTCTGCTGCTGCTGGGTGAGCAGAAGCTGCTTCTTCTGTTATCCTGACATCTTTTAAGCCACCTCTTTTCAAAATTATTAAACCATCTTTTGCTGGCATTAAATCCTCCAGCTTTAGATCCTTCCCCTTCCTTTTGCTTTAAGTTGTCATATAAGGATTTTACTTTTTCTCAAATCACATTAGAGTCTTTAGGTATGCCTTTCTTATAACAATCCTGTGCCCACATGAAAGCTGCATTTTCAATACAAAATAAAACAGTATTTTGTAAAGAGTGCAACATTTTCACACCTGCTGGTGTAGTTGTAGTGACAGCTTTATGCATTTTCTTTCCTTTTTCACAATGGTCTTCATGCTGGACTCATTTATCTTGAATGTCTGGTGACCACAGCTGCGGACTTCAACCTATAATACACGGCGAGCAATTCAACTTTTTCTTGTAATGTTATGACACTTCCCTGCTTCTTGAAAGCCCTTCCAGTGTCACTCGTAGCACTTCGTATGGGTCCCGTGGTATTATTCAAGGTTTACAGTGTTGCACTAAACATGATGAAAAATATGCAAGAACTGCAAGAGATCACTTTTGACTGTGATACGCAATTTACTGGAGAGACAAACTGCTCACATGGAGATGATTAGTGACATGCAGCGTGTGAAGTGGGCATAGCCACAGGAGATGGGTACTAAATTATTACAGTAGCACATTATGTATTACAGTTGGTTTTACACTGTTACGGTTTAAAACTCATTTTTTAATTTCTCTTGAATGCAAAGGGCATCAAGTACATAAGTTTTGATAAATTTCAATTTTTTATGATAGATTTGTATGGTAGAAAATAATAAAAATACACTACTATCTACATATATTTTATGCATTCATGACATACCTGCTTCTTAATTTTTTTGATATTTATAGGCTATGCAATTTATCTGTTTTTATCCAATTGTCACAAATCTCCAAAAATTTCTTCAATCTAGTTATTGAAAAAAAAAATCCATGAATAGGTGGACCCAGGCAGTTCACACCTGTGTTGTTCAAGGGTCACCTGGATTGACTCAAAGTTAGAAATGAGGCCACAGCGCAAATGTCAACATGAAACATGAAATGAATGGCAAGCTTTATGCACAAAGGGACCATTTCTATCTCAGTGAATGGCTCTGGCAGTGGGACAATCATTTTGTCTAAGCATTAGATATTTGAAATAAAGCAGTACCTTGGAGTTATGAAATTCTTGTGTTCAAATTATTTTTAAGAGAAGAGAGAAAGAGGAGTAAAGAGAGAGCGAGGCGGAGAGAGAGGGAGAGTGAGAGCCTGGGGTTGCACTGCTGAGATAGCTCCCACTTAACCCTCAATCTCACATTCATACTTTCCACTTCCAGGTGATCACCACGTTGCTGTCCCATTAATCACCCCTAGAAACTGCTTCGCCCCCTCTGCTCAAACGGCAGGAATGGTTTCTTTGACCTGATGAATCTAACCCACATTCTCCTATCTCCTGAGGCCTTTGATAGCTTGAACTTACCTATTTGTCTCACATTACCACCTGGGGTAGCACCTTTAAAAACAATGTCCTGGAAAATCCATTGGCTTCATCATTCCCGCCCCCCCACCACCACCACCTGCCCACACACACACCTGAAGAGGCCTCTGCTCCTGGCGGTGCTCTTCCTTCTCTCTCTGCTCACCTGACATCTCAAGCTACGGCTGTTGGTGTGAAGTCTCTCCCGAAACAGGGTAATTTCTTCCCCAGTCCCCAAGCCCCCAATTTTTCTTTTTTTGAGTCTCATTATGTTTCACCAACAAAACACATTACCGTGATGGAAGGTGGTATTTGAAAACACATTTAGTTAATTTGATTAAGGGTGTTAATTCATTCCTGAAGCCACATATGTATGTGTGAGAGCTCTTTGGTGAGAAAGGATTCCCATAAGAAAACTCACAGTGGAGATATGCTGAAATATGTGTTTAATCAACAGCTTCAATTTTAATCTGCTGGCAAGAATCGTGGAAGCGTTGTTTTAATTAATGTGAACAATCAGGCTATCTGCCTCTGCTGAGTTTTATGAGCTGGTGATCTAAGCAGAAAAAGGTAAGCCTCCCAAAGCAAAAATCAACTTGAAAAAAATACAACAAACTAAAGTTCACATAAAATGTGCTTTCAAGTTTAACTACCAAAACAGCAGATGCATTTGGCCATTTATGAAAAAGGAAGTGCTTCAAGTCCAACAGCTCACATTACTCTCTGCCTAGAACAAGCTGCCTCTTTTAGGATACGAGCCGTGTTTAACACGGTGGACTCCTGACAACCCACTGTCAATGAATTATCACAGAGCAAACAATGGATCTTCGAAAGTTCAAGAAATGTACAAAGCAAGGAAAAGCCAAAGTTAGGGTGATATTTTACAAAAAGTGAAATGCTAGTACAAAAAGCAAGGCTTGCCTGTGGGTAAGAAGCCAGTGCGACAGGTAAACTTGTGCTTTACATGAAGAATCCCATATTTGTACTGGTACTTTAAGACAGTCCACACAAAAAGATTTCATGTTCAGTAAAAAAAAAATCATTTTACACACACAAACACATATATATCCCTCTCTATTTCCTCCGACTGTGGGATTTTTCCCTCTTAATGTATCTGATAACACAATTTCCTAGGTCTAGAATATGCTCAGCAACAATGTAAAAGTCTAATGGACCAACATATAAAAAGAAGATAATTATAATAACAATGAAACTGCAGCTCAGAAAAAGTACATTTATGCAAACCTTATAAGACACACTTTGCCTTCATATGTTTACCTCACTTTCTGCTCTCAGTGTTGTACAATACCATAGATGTGGAACACTCACTGAGGTATATAATTAGAATATAATCTTCACAATATATTAATTTCAGAATTCCACCGATCCCTTCACTTCTGGATTGTGTACAACCCATCTCCTGCATAAGCAGGCTTGTCACACAACTTGCAAATGTGGCCAGAAGGCTAAACAAGACCAGAATGTGCTGTTGCTAGAAAATGTCAGCATTCTAGCGATGGCTCTGAAAGTGGCTGGCTCCCAGTAGGAGTCTCTCAATTAGTCTCTGCCATATGTTCATCTGGCTCAACCCATGGCTGCACCCAGGCACACAGAAGCTGAGCAGCCCTATTTTTCCAGGAGGGCATGGAATGTAGGTTTTTGTTAGGCAAATAAATAACCCTTCTGTTGCCCTTTGAGTCCCTCAGTAAACACTTTCATCCTCAACTGAAACACTTTGCTAGTGTCACTCCATAGTCTTCTGAGGGTACAAGCTGAGAGGAAAACATGGAGGTAAGAAGGCCCAGAAGAAAGGGGGCAGGATGAAGTTCTGAAATAACAGGCCAGAAGAGTTTGGCATCCCGATCTCAGGTTCCTTCTCCATGACCAGGCTGATATGTAGAAGCTTATACTCCAATTAAACCATATTCATAACTTAGGCTTCGGCTTTAGAGTCAAGGATTATTTGTGGTCACAACATCATTTCATCCTATCAATTGTGCTCATCTATCTAGCAGATAAAATGCCAGGCATGTGCTTACATCCCAGCAAGGTAACTGGCCTTGCTGAACGTGGAGTCATTGACTTGCTCCTACGCTAGACCATGAAGCAAATTCAAATTACATTGATTTATTAAATAGTAAACATTTTAGTGTTGTTTAATTATAACAGCATTTACAGTTATGATAAAGGCAATCTTTGAAAGATTTTCAAGTCCACTGTATTAATAAGATACAAGAAAAATATATTAGAATTCAACCTTGTGATAGATACTGAGCTCAATTCTGTGTGCGTGATCACTTTTTTTGTTTCCAGCTTTACTAAGATATAATTGACCTAACATTGGGTAAGTTTAAAGTGTATAGTGTGATGATTTCACACACCAAACACTGTGAAATGACTACTACACTAGAGTTAGTTAACACCTCATCACCCACATAATTGTCTGTGTGTGTATGTGTGTGGTTAGAACATTTGAGATCTACTCTCTTAGCAAATATCAGGTATATAATAGTGTTGTTAACTGTATTACAACGCTCTACAATAGACCCTCAGAACTTATTCATAGTATAACTGGAAGTTAAACCCTTTGACCATAGCTTGGTGAAAAAAGCATAACTGACATCTTCGATATAATAATGAAGCATTTCAATGTAATAATGCTACAAACAATGCTGTTTTTCTTAGTAGAGTCTCAGTTTTAACATCCCTTACAAGCCGCAAAATGCAAAAATTAAAGATTCTGATCCTTTCAAACTAATGCAGGAGGAGCAACTGAATCATGACAGGCCTGTAAAAACTGAAGAGAGGGTTAATACGGCTTAATTTCAACCTTTGGCAAAGTTCAAATCCTTCCTAAGTCTAAATAGTGAAAGTAATTGCAATTCGGTGATTTCCCAACATCCATTTATTACATAATGACAGAATTATGTACCTATATGTGAATGTCTAAATATAATGACTTGAGCTATCTCACTTGGGATACTTACCAATCGCCTTTAAGACCTATCTAATTTGAAAAATATCTCACAGATTTGATTGATATGGTCATGTCATTCTCGTGATATTTTTTCCAGGGAAAATTTTTTGTGCTGTGCAGTGTTTCTCAGAAGTTTGCAATAATTGCTCAGTTGATAGTCATGATGAATACCGCACAGGATATTTTTCTGTGCAGTGGAAGTGAGGAATAAAAAGGTGGCATTTCTTTGGTCATTAATCTGGTTGGAATTACTATTTGACAATGTTAAATAAAGAAATAAACAAAACCATGGATGTGTTTTTCAAGATTTTGCAGCCCTGTGATTCCTTGTTAGAAAAAGGGAGTACGAAGAAGTATAAGTCTGCTGAATGCCAGCTCATCAGGGATGCTCCAGCTGTCAGACAATTGCTAGCCATCTTGCTTTTCAATTAAAGAGCACTTCAGGGACTGTTGACTATATTTAGATTCAAAGGGATAGTTTATACCTTTGGGGCAACTCAACTGGAGAACTTTAGACCAGAGAAACATTTATGTTTCAAGGCAAAGTTGAAATGAGCTTTTTATTACTGGTACAGTTGATGTTTGATTCAATCAATAAGTCAACAAATAGTGAGCTGGGATGGGGGTAAAAGACAGAAAACTGTACAAGATCAACAATTAAAATAAAATTAAGCAAAAATAAGTCAATAAATTGTGCCTTTTTAAGACTTCTTTAGGTGTTGAGATAATAATTACACATTTACAAAGAATACATTTCCCAGATATTTACAACCTGGGTTAAGTTACTTATCTTCTGGAAGCCTCAGTTTACTGTAATATTTATAATCAAATATCAACCTCATAAGTATTAGTTTGAGGATTAGATGACACAGTTCCTGCAAATCACTTAACCCAGTATATGGAGCACAACAAGCAATTAATAGCAGCTGCTTTATTTAAATATTATCACTAAGGGACCTACCAGCAAATTTGGTTCTTCTATTCAAGCTTCAGATGAACTCTAGAGAAAAATCAACAATGAACTGACAGATGCTTGGATATAATAAGCATAAAACATAAAAATAAATTAGAAGTCTAAGTCTCAAACAGGCCATCAGAGCCCCCTTTTGGTCTGTGCTTATGTGAGCGCTCCTATCCCTGGTACCTGTGCTCACAAAAACACTCTCCCATGAATCGCTGATATTTTCCCAAATACAGTATGTATTTTCTAAGTTTCTCCCTGCAAAACTTTCTGTACATCTTGTGATTATTTCAGATACAATGAAAAATAAATGGCAGATGCCCAGGGACTCACTGACAGGCGTCAGGCCCGCCCCACGGGACTCTGCCCTGCCTGTGGAGCCTGCACAGGCTGTGCTGCACTCCCCACACTCTGTCAGACGACAGGACAGCCGGGCAGAGAGAGCCGGCGGCAGGAGACTGGCGTTGGTTCTCAGGTGCTGTAGCTGACCTGATTTCAGCCTGAGAATCTCGGCGAGGAAGATGCCCTGGAAAGTTTCCTCATTTGCCTCGGACCCCATTCCAGGCTCATAATTGCAATTTATAACAATAGACACCTCCTCACACAGGTAAAAAAGAGATGATGGATTGCTCAACCTCACTTTTATGGGTAATGACTTGCATATGTAACGGAATACATTACATTTAAAATAATCATTCTCACACACTCATGTGTGAACCTACATGTTCACTCACTTAAAGAAGCCAGGGAAATTCCTATTCCATTGTCATCGTCAAACCATGTAAGTTCTGAGAATTCTGCAAGACTTCACACAAACATTACATCCCTGGCATTGGTGGTAAAATATGGCCCAGTTTTGTTCAAGAAGATACAACTAACAATGAGCACACCTCCTTGTTTCCATGTTGCCGGCAGCCAAAGAGGTGTGGCAAATGCCAAGCATTACCTCTCAAATATCTCCCCAAAGAGACCTATTTGGAAAGGAGCTTGGAAATGCCAGAATAAAAAAGCAAATTCAATATAATTATTCCATTTTAACCAACTGCCAAACAGACATTAGCAGATAGTCTTGAAACTAGTTTGTGGGAGGTAGAACTCAGGTTTATTTTTAGATGTATACGGCTGCATGCCTCACCAGGGGGAATAAACGTGTTGATTTACCAATATGTTATATCAATTACAGGCACTGCTCTGCCCAGCTGCTCCTGAGATCTGCATGCTTAGTAGAGAATGGATTTAAATCTGCCCAGGTGCACACTTAGGGCTGTGCTGCACAGTCACGTCCAGCCCACATTGTAAAACAGACATTTTTAAAAGGAAAAATCTAATACAGTGAAAAATTTGCAGACACCAGTGGATAGGATCTGAATATAGACAATGAAAAGCAAATATCACTACTTGCTGCTATTCAAAGTTAAAATATTTGTAAAGGATCCTTTCTAATTTTAATTCTAATTTCATAGTTTTGAATATCTTGATTCCCTTTGCTGAGTGACCTTCTTCTATCAATCTGATGTTTTTCCCTCCTGGGTCTGAGAAAGCAGAGTTAGGAATTTGGGTTTCCAGAGGTCACTTGCCTCTTCGTCACTTTCTGAACTCTGCCAGAGTCACCTCCACGGACTAATAGCCCCAGAAGGATTAGTATGCACCAGTCACTGCGCTGAGTAATTTACTGAAGTCATCTCCTGTAGTTATCTCTCCATACTTTAAGGGAAATGTCTTTATTGTCCCCATTTTTTAGCCCCCAGGGTGAGAGAATTTTATTTCAGAGAAGTCTCTCCATTTGTCCAAGGTCACACAGCCAGCAAGAGACAAAGTGAACATTTGACCCCTGGTGGTTTGGTGCCGAGACCTATGAATTTGCCACCAAAACATGAGTGCGCCAACTCTCACAGACACAAAATGGACAGGTGACAGTTCTGCATCTAGTCTGTAAATGTGGCAGCACCTACCTTCTAACTCATCAGAGAAAGACTGCCTTTCATTGGGAAGCGGGCAAATCTATCTCTATGAATTATTACTTTTAAAAGCACATATAGAAATAGAGAACTGTTTGATGGTTGCCAGGGATTAGGGAGGGGCTGGGGCAGGAGGGAAGTGAGTGTGGCTATTAGAAAGCAACCCAAGGGGTCCTTCAAGAAATTGAAATGCTCTGTATCTTCTCTGTACCAATACCTTGTCTTACAAACTGAATGTTTGTGTCCTCAAATTCATATGTTGAAACCTAATCCTCAATATGATGGAACTCGGAGGTTGACCTTTGGCAGGTGATTAGGTCATGAGGGTGGAGTCCTTTGGGATTAGAGTCCTTACAAAAGGGACTCCAGAGAGCTCCTGGCCCCTTCCTCCATGTGAGGACCCAGGGAGCTGGCTCTTACCACAGACCAAATTGGCTGGTGCCTTATCTTGGACTTCCCAGCCTCCAGAACTCTGAAAGATAAAGGTTTGTTATTTAAGCCCTGCCATCTATGGTATTTTTGTTACAGCAGCCCAACTGTACTAAGACATCCTGTGGTGATGTTGCACTAATGTTTTGGAAGATGTTTCCACTAGGGGAAAATGCATGCATTACAACTATATGTGAATCTATAATTATCTCAGAGTAAAACATTTAATTCAAAACAGTATAGGCATTTGACCTAGAGTCACATAAAATGATTCTGAAATGCAAATTACACAAAACTAAACAACTTGCACTGGTGTTTAGAACATCAAAATTCTGGACAGAAGCCCACAAGACAGCTAGGGGCAGGTAGTGGGATCCTAAAGAAGCATTTTCTCAGTGAAGTCACTCCCTCGGGCAGTAGGAGAGTCCTGGTCTCTCCTGGAGGCTCCCCCCGTGACATGCTAGGAGGAGAAAAGGGACAGCAGCTGGTCTTTGGACTGTTCTCCCAGGTGCTGAATCCAGAGGGAGAGGCTAAGCGGAGGTGGGAGTCTTTCTCCAAGTCTTGTCTGGCCGTATTGACTGACTGGCTGCTCCCATCAGCCCCAGATTAGATTTATTGAATCGCTGTAGTTGGCGTTATTAAGAAGGGCCACTCAGAAAATGACAGGGGTGCTGAAGAGGCCACTCTGCAAGCAGAGGAAGGCGCATGGCTTACTGCACTGTAATTTACATACCACCCAGCAGCTTCGGGCCCCTTGGATAGTCAATAATTCCCAATCTCTTAGCAAATTTATAGCTAAGCCATGATGCTATCAAGAAAAACTTCTGTACTTTTATGTGTATGCATGTGAATGCCCCTAAGGGAGCAAAAAAATCCAGACTGGGCCCTTAAAATACACTAAAATACTGCATTTAAGTATCACAATATTGTAGACCATGAATTATAACAGGAGAAAGAGAAACAGCAATAAAAATGGTAGCACAATTAGGAGAAAAGGATGAAATCATGATTTGTGGATAATTTGGTGTCTTAGTCCAGGCACTTCTTCCAGGTCCTTCTCCCCATTGTGACCATTTGGAAGTAACCAGCTCTGTATCGGGGATGAAGAGGCTGAACTTTGCTACAAATGGAAGATGGCAGTACTGTTTCTAACTGCAGGTGCTGGTCACTCATTAAAAAAACTCAGAAGAAATGGTTGGCAAAGTTCTATTTCATATTACGGAAAGAATATTTATCGTGAAAAATAAAAATTAAGAAATACTTCTTACTTTGAGATAACTTTAGACTTAAAGAAGAGGTGCAAAAATAATAGTGTCCCAAATACTTTTTACCAGCTTCCCATCTGTGGACATCTGACACAACCATAGAGGATTTATAAAAATTAAAACCTTTGACACAATCCTATTAACTAAATTTCAGAACAGAACTTATTCAGGCTCCTCTAATTTTTCCAAGAACGGAATTTTTCTGTTTCAGGATCCAATTCAAGATCCCAGACTGTATTTAGTTGTCATTCCTCCTCAAAAAAATGTTAAAACTGCTCTGGTTATCATTATGTGGACTTTTTCTGTGCCTGAACAGCAATTTCTCAAAGTGTGCTTCCTGGTGGTTACCACCTATGGCTACAAAAAGATACAAGGATGGAAAAAACAAAACCAAACCACTCTTTGAGAAGATGCTCTCTCCTTGAAATATAAACAAGCAGTGGAAGTAATGTCCAAAGCACAAAGTTTCTGTGTGATTCAGGAACCCATTACATCTCTCCTAAATTTCCTTCTTTGTAAAGTAAGCCACATGCTATATAACTACCAAGGTTGTAATAACTAAGCAAGTTCAAGTATATGTAGCATCTAGCATAACTCAGTATGTGATAATAGTAATAATAATAATAATAATAGATATTAGTACTAGTATATGTGCACATTTTCTTAGGTGATACAGAAATTTAAATATATAGGAGTAGCAGTGTTTAATATTTACAAAACAGTATTAATATCATGATTTTAAATAATCATGATTACAAAGAACTTCTATGTGGTTAGGTCATTCAAGAAAAAGAAATAATGCTTGTGTTTTAAAAATGATAAGGCAACATTCACTGATATATCTAAATTTCTCTCTGTCTTATTCTTTACAGAGTGAAGGTCTAGAAGACTGAACCATGCCTTTGTCATAATTGTATCTCTAGGGCCTTCCAACGGTAGGCAAACAAAAAAACTCTAAATTCAGCTGAATAATAAATGTTTCAGATCATGGCAAAGGCTAATACATAAGGTACAAGATGGTTAGCAATGTCCTAGGTGCATTAAAAATATCCACGTTTGGAACTTTGAGTACTCAGAAGAATATGCCATCCTAGGAATAGAGAGTATACATGAAGGTCTGTCTGGAAAAAGTCCAGCCATTGCTAATATAACAATAACAGTTTGCATGCCATTGATGCAACCTGGAAGCCAAAGAGAGTGGACTGGAATGGGCATGTGTAAACAATGAGGACTCCAGTGTACTGGTCAGTGGGGGCAGTAGACACTACTGAGTGAGCATGTGACTGAGTGAGTAGACTAAGGAATCTGCATCAAATTTTGCATTAAGCTTGAACATTCCACCACGGAAACGATGCAGATGATTCAGAAGGCCGAAGCTACAGGCAACTGGTGATTGGCAGCTTCATCATGACAATGTGCCTGCTCATGCATCACCTCTCACGCAAAGTGTTTTGGTGATACATAAAATCACCCAGATGACAGCCCCGCTACAGCCCAGAGTTAGTGCTCTGTGATTTCTGGTTTCTCCCAAAACTAAAATCACCTTTGAAAGGGAAGAGATTTCAGACCATCTATGAGATTCGGGAAAATATGATGGGGCAGCTGATGGCAACTGGGAAAACTGTGTGAGGTCTCAAGGTGCCTACTTTGAAGGGGACTGAGGCATCATTGTCCCATGTACAATGTTTCTTGTATCTTGTATCTTTTTCAGTAAATGTCTCTGTTTTTCATAGTATGTGGCTGGATACTTTCTGGGCAGACTATAGTCCCTTTGGGTCTACAATTTATGGTAAAGAAAGCTCTTGAGTATTTTATGCAGAGGTCTAAATCTAAACATCATAAGAGTCAGGTCCCAGCTGAAGACTATGCTGACATCACAGTGGGTTTGGGACAATTTATGCAGGTCTGCATTACAGTAGAGTAGTCCTGCCACTATGTCGTTTATTACAGCATTTGTAGCTCAGGTATATCCCCCACATTAACCTCTTTGCCACAGTGTGACAAATGCAGCAGGACAGGGAGAAAAAGCACGCTCCCATATCTTAGGCAAGGAACCAGTAAGTGTTTTGAGAGTTCCAAAGACTGTGGTCGGTCTGGCCCCTGGAGACGTCTGCCGCAGCCAGCCGAGGGTGCAGGGGTGGGGGGCGGAGGGTGGATCCGAAACACAGCAGGGACGATGCAGTACCAGACCTCACTGTACTTGTATTATTTTTAAATAACTTTTAATTATAAAACTAATAAATTCTCATTACCAAAAAAAATCAGAAAATACATACAGGCATAATGAAAAAAACAACAAATGAAGTATAACTGTTGGAGGAAAACCCCAAAAGTCTAAACTCAGGATCAATAGTGAAGAACTGGAAGATAGCCTTATTCAAACTCAAGCTTTCACAGGAGAAACCTCACTGAAAGCAGCAGGAACAGACAGGAAGAAGATGACACACCCCAAACAGTCACGGGTTTGTCCAGGAGAATTCACGGGAGCAGATTCCCTCCCTGGGGATTCCCAAACACAGCTGCTGGTGACCTGACCTGGGCTGGAGTCAGCAATTGATGGGATCTGTCGTCATCCCTGGGATCCTATTTTAAATCCAGGCTGGTTAATGTTACTTTACGATGGGGTACCTGGAAACGTTTTAACTTTGCAAAGGATAGTAAGATTGAAATTTTAAGAAAATTTCTTTCAAAAAGATATTTTATTTATTTATTTATTTATTTTTAGAGAGAGAAGAGAGGGAGAGAAGCAATGTGAGACAGAAATATCAATCGGTTGCCTCTTTCACACTCCTAACTGGGGACCTGACCCAAAACCCAGGCATGTGCCCTGAGTGGGAATGGAACTGGTGAGCATTCTGTTTTCAGGATGTTCAACCAGCTGAGCCACACTAACCAAGGCAAAAAATTTCTTGAAGTACCCTTTTTTCAAGTGCATTTTTAAAGGTACTATTTTTAAAAATCTCAATATAAGGCATTATTAGAGAAAAGCATTTACTTCATGTCTTGTTTTAGCACTGTTATATAATGTGCCTATGAATTTCATGAAATACAATTCATTTAATCTTACAAATAAAAACCCCTGAAAATTAAAGAAGTGAAAAAAATTTTCTTCAGCAATGCATGTTCTTAGTCACATTACAGAATTAAGACCCAGAACAGCAATTTTCAACCTTTTTCATCTCATAGCACACATAAACTAATTACCAAAATTCTGCAGCACACCAAAAAAATAGGTATAATTTTGATTCATTCACGCTGGACAGCTATTGTTGTGTTGGCTGTTGTCATTTTTGTATTTGGCAATCTAAGGAAAAGAGATCAGTGCCCCTCACTCAATAGTCAGGTGTTGCATGTTTCAAAAATTCTTGCATCACACCCATTGAAAAATCACCGACCTAGAAGGATCTTCAAAAGATCCCTCGGCCTGATCCTGCCATCAAACCTTTCAGCTGCTCACAGCTGTTTTGCAGATAAGACAGTGTATGCTGAGAATTTCCTCCTCTTTTTTGGGTTCATTTATTTCAAGATTAATTCTCTTTACCAAGTAGGAATTACAAGCCGTGTGTTTACATTCAAGATCACAAAGGCACAAGTGAAAACAAAATGCTTCAAAAGATTTCCAAAGCGGAACAGCATTGCTTTCTGACAAAAATAGAGATTCTCGCTTTAGCAAATGGAGGACACTTGGGATAATTACACCCTGAAAGGACTGAATCACAGTCCTGATAAGAGAAAACCAAAAGCCTACATAATTAAACTGAACAAAAGCAAAGACTTTTTTTTTCCTTCTTAAAAAAAGTTCAGAAACAGCAGACCTGGTGCTTTGGCAATGGTCCAAATTCATTTCTGGTAAACAGGAATTATATTTATAAACAGAACATCCCAAATGATAAAGCAGATCTGAAAGGGAAGAAAGCACCCACGTGTCAGACAGCTTCTAGCAGGCTACACTCACGACATGCTTCCAACAGTGCATTCATTCACTTGTTTCACAGGCAAAAGCAAAGTACAATACAAAAAGATGTAGCATGTCCCCATGTTGGGAAGTGTCGATCTTAGAGGTGGCACTTCTCACGAAGTCATTGCTTCGTCCTCCCCCAAAGGTGATATCACAAGCATGGCACTCTTAAATGGAAACTCCATGTGACCTGTGTGTATCCTGAGTGAATGAACTATGGGCGGCCAGGTCCATGGGCAATGAAGGGAAATGCGGGGAAAAGAAATGCGTCCACATTGCGATGTGATGATACCTGTTCTCCGGAGTTTGAAGGATGCAGGATGCAGGAAATGGTGTAGAGTCAAGGCTTATACCAATGCTGTTTAAACGCTCAGTAGACCTAGAACGTTCAGAGTGAGTAAAGAGTAACGGGGATGAAAGGAGAGAGAGACCAGAAGTGGACCCTTGACAGAGGGGTCAACCTTGTGTGTTCCTGAAAGTGACTACACCTGGTGCACACGTGAAGTGACCACAAGGGAAGCGCTGGTAGCCAGGAAATGAGAAAGAGTTAGGTGTAGGGGCTAACTGAAGGGGGCCTCATCAGACCCAGGAATTGCAAGACCCCAGTGGGGGCCCTCAGAGGACCCACAAAAGCACCTGAGAAGTAAAAGAATCTGCATTTTGATATTGAGAGCTGTCAGCAGGCTCCGACACCCTACCCTGCACCCCCGGCCCGAGGCAGAGGCAGCCCTGCGCAGGGGACGATGGGAGCTTTGCACCTAGCAAGAATTTGATGCTTTGCTATTAGGCTGGAGTGGACTTTTTATAGCCTGGGGTGGGGCAGCAGGGGGCACAAAATGAATTCTTAATACCTGCACTAAATTTAAAAAGCATGAGAACTGTGGAGACTTTTAGCCTGGGCACGAAGGGAAGTTGGCCATACGAAAGCATGACCGCTGTGCCCCTTACTGTGTCCAGCCAGTTCAATAAATCAGTGACAGCTGCATTTTCACCTTGAAGTGTAAACACCGGATGAACAGCCTCGTTAGCCTGCAGGTGCTATCAGAACACGTGCTGACAATAATAAGCTTGCATTTCCCTTATCATCAGGACTTCATGGATACCAATTTACAGAGCTCAGTGCGTCTGCCCACATCCGCTGGCACAGAGGAAATGTATGTAATTATACTCATGCAAGTCAGTCACAGGAACCCAGCTCTCCAAATAGAAGAAATCCAACAGGTGGCCAAGTCAGGCGATGTGATTCCTCTAACATCAATTCAGCAAGTCTTTTCCAACCCACACCTGTGTATCCACTGTCCCAAATAGATAAGATACTGGAATTTAAGTCAAGGTTCTACACCTGAACACATCTTGTACATTTGCAAATTGAGACTACTGACAAGCAAAATTTTAATACCTCCTTGAAGGCAGCATTTTTTTTCTCTTTTGGTCCCTTGATGCTTAATGAATGTATTAAAAAATGAGAAAGTAACTCCATGTCAACCAAGATAGAAAATTCTGTAACTTACAGATTATCAGAGTTATAGACAAATTTTCTGAGTGAGCTCATTTTAACCTATTTGTGATGTTTTCAAGGCTGACTTCCATGTCACATATCAATGTCACTATTTGATTAACAATATGTTTACATTTTCCTATTTAAAACTCGGTTATAAGCAATTCCCACTAGTTGAAGAGTACATTTTTAGCAATTTCAAATACCTGAAACATAATCACAAAGCACTAGGTGAAGAAAGGTCCTTTTTAAAGGTATCATAGAGCTCACACAAATTACATTATGAGGACTATAAAATATCCTTATACCATGGAAATTCAGTTGCGGTCAAATTACATTAATTGGTTTAACATGATTAATTAATTTGGTCTGATTAAAGAGAAGTAAATATGAGGGATGAGCAATAGGGCATTTAACTGATAAAAATGCACATTTCATATTTAGAAGGTGGCAAACACTAAAATACAATATCGAAGGTGAAAGAGTAAAAAGTAAAAAGAAAGACCAACACAAATCTATTTATAAAGATGCCAAAAAATATACACTCCTGCAAGGGTTCTCAGGTATTTCAATAGAGAAAAAATTAAAACAACAAAAAATATGTTTTATGATGTTCTTGAATCATCATAAAAGTGGAATATTATACTTCAAGAATTCATAGAAATATCAATGCATTTTAGAAAGATATATTGGAGAAAGCTTACTAAAATGAAAAAGTATATAAGGAAACACATATTATCTAAAACATTCATTTATATTCATCACCTAATTCATTAGTAATGCCAGATAAACTAGATGTTACCACATATAAAGATTCAAATTGGTTTCAGTATATTTCCTGTCAGACTTATGCCTAAGGAATAGTACCTGCTTGTAACACAGAATTCTTGACCTCGGGGCAGTGGAAGTGAGTGAGAATGGAGAAAGATAGGATGTATTTTCCTATGCACACATTTCCATAATATACTAACAGAGCAGAGACACATTTTTTAAAACAACAGAACACGATGAAGTGAAAAAAGATGTCTTGCCACCTCAGCACTTGCTCTATTTTCACATAAGTACAGACGTAGGAAGAATTGGCTTCCTGATGATCAAATGTACAAGAATTGAGAGGAGACCAAGTAGTGCTTTGGAAGATAGTAATCACTTGTTATACTAAAAAGAGAAAGACAAATAAATATGCAGGTCTTGGGCAAGTTATGTTTCTATGCTGCCATCAGTGGGAACTTGCTACACAAAATGATTGAAGCTCCTTATTTCTATCACCACTGTTTCCATGATTAACACAATTCCTTTTTCTAAAAAGAAGGTTCTTAAAGACCAGGGGTTGGCAGAGGAGACAAACAGGGGGCACAGAGGATTTTTAGGGCAATGAAAACACTCTATGTCATACTATTATGATGGATACAGGTCATCGTATATTTGTCCAAACCCATAACACATACAACACCAAGAGTGAACTCCGATGTAAACTATGGACTTTGGGTGAATATGATGTGAATATGATGTGCCCATGTAGGTGCATCAATTATAAAAGATGAACTGCTCTGGTGGGTGATATTGATAATGAGGGAGGCTGTGCATGTGTGGGAGAAAGTGATAAATGAGAAGCCTCTACACCTTTCTCTCAATTTTTAAAAATTAATTTACTTTTATTGAGATATAATTGACACATAACATTTTATGTGTACGACAGGATTAAATATATTTATACAACATATTGCTAAATGATCACCCCAATAATTCTAGCCGGCATCCATTACTGCACACAGTTACACATTTTTTATCAGACTGTAAAAAAATGCTTTAGAAACTTTCAAATATACAACATAGTATTAACTATAGTCACCATGTAGCACATTACATCTTCAGAACCTATTCATTTCATAACTAGAAATGTGTAACATTTTTTGGTTTGCTTTGATTTTTTTTCTTTCTCTCAATTTTGCTGTGATCCTAAAACTGCTCTAAAAAAAGTCAAGTCTTAAAAAAAAATGTTCTTCAGCCTCTTATGAGAACTCCTGAACCCAAGCAAGTAATGAAATGCACCCTGCTTATGTAATTGGGAAACTAGTGTTTATCATTTGTTTGTTGAAGACTTTTCATAAGCACAGCCAAGAACATGTAAACATGCCTCCTTGCCCCTATTCAACCCCTGCTTAACCATGATTTGGGGGGATAAAACACTGTATGCTCAATAGGGATGAGTCATTTTTTAAAATCAGTAGATGGGATTCGGTCTGATTCTTTGATTAGGGGTTAGCAATAATAAGTTATTCATATAAGCTATCACAAGAATAGAAGGGATTCCTTTCATAGAATGCAGTGCCAAATATAAAGCATCATGAGAAAATTTCTATTAAAACCAAACATGTGATTTGAAACAAACTACTGTGATTTGGGTTTCTTATCTCTGAATAAAATGTACTAGTAACTGCTTCTCCAATTTGTCATGTCCAGGATCGCTGGTATTAATTTTTAACAGAGAATTCATGTTTTAAAAGATGTAATGAATCATACCCCAATTATCAACAAATTGTCTTTTTTACTTTAATGTTTATTGTATTTTTTCCATTACCATTTAGTCCCCTTATACCTCCCTGCCCCCAATAATCACCACACTGTTGTCCGTGTCCATGGGTCCTTTTTCCTTTTTGTTCAATCCCCCCATCCCGTCTCTTCCCCCACTATTAGGTGTCATCCTGCTTTCCATCTATGAATCTGTCCCCATTTTACTTATTAATTCAGATCGTTCATTAGATTCCACATATGAGTGAAATTATATGGCACTTGTCCTTCTCTGACTGGCTTATTTCACTTAGCATAATATTCCCCAGGTCCATGCATATTGTCAAAAGTGTAAAATTTTCTTCTTTTATATGGCCAAGTAGTATTGCATTGTGTAAATGTCCCATAGTTGTTTTATCCACACATCTATTGATGGACAGTTGGGCTGCTTCCATATCTTGGCTATTGTTAATAACGCTGCAATGAACATAAGGGTGCTAATATTCTATCAAATTAGTATTTTGGGCTCCATTGGATGTATACACAGAAGTGGGTTTGCTGGGTCACAAGGCAGCTCCATTTTTAATTTCTGAGGTGTCTCCATACTGCTCTCCATCGTAGCTGCACCATGTGCATTCCCACCAACAGTGCAAAAGTGTTCTCCTTTTCTCTATATCCTGGACAGCACTTGTTTGTTGACTTATTGATGATAGCCATTCTGACAGATGTGAGGTGATACCTCATTGTGGTTTTAATTTGCATTTCTCTGATGATTAGTGACATTGAGCATCTTTTCATGTGTAGTGGCTACCTTTATGTCCTCTTTGGAGAAGTGTCCATTCAGCTCCTTTTCCAATTTTTTGATTGGGTTGTTTGTTTTTTTGCTTTTTTTTTTTTTGGTGTTGAATTTTGTAAGTTGTTTATAAATTTTGATTAACCCCTTATCAGCTTTATTGGAGAATATGTTTTCCCATTCCATGGGTTGTCTTTTTATCTTGCTGATGATTTCCTTGCTGTGCAAAAAGTTTTTAGTTTGATGTAGTCTCATTTATTTTTTTCTTTTGTTTCCTTTGCCTGAGGAGATATATTGAATAAAATATTGCTATGAGCAGTGAATGAGATTTTGCTGCCTATATTTTCTTCTACAGTTTTTATGGTTTTGGGTCTAACATTTAAGTCTTTGATCCATTTTGAATTTATTCTTCTGTGTGGTGTAAGAAGATGGTCTAGCTTAATTCTTTTGCACATATTGGTCCAATTTTCCCAAGACCATTTATTGAACAAATTCTCTTTAGCCCATTGTATGTGTTTGCTTCCTCTGTCAAATATTAATTGACTATAAAGGTGTGGGTTTATTTCTGGGCTCTCTATTCTTTTGCATTAATTTATGTGTCTGTTTTTATGCCAGTGCCATGCTGTTTTGATAACTATGGCCTTACAGTATAATTTCATATTAGGTAGTATGATTCCTCAAACTTTGTTCTTCTTTCTCGGGATCACTCTTGCTATGTGGGGCCTTTTCTGGTTCCATATAAATTTTTGAAATATTTGTTCTAGTTCTGTGAAATACATCATTGGAATCTTAATAGGAATTGCACTGACTCTATTGATTGCTTTGGGTAGTATGGATATTTTAATGATGTTAATTCTTCCTATCCATGAACATGGTATGTGCTTCTACTTATCTGTATCTTCAGTTTCTTTCTTCAGTGTCTTATAATTTTCTATGTACATGTCTTTACATCTTTGGTTAGGTTTATTCCTAGGTATTTTATTCTTCTTGTAGCAGTTGTGAATGGGACTGTTTTCTTAATTTCCCTTTCTGTTAGCTCAGTATTGGCATATAAAAATGGAACTGATTTCTGGATATTAATTTTGAATCCTGTTAGTTTGCTGAATTCATTTATAAGTTCTAGTAGTTTCTTGGTGGAATCATTGGTGTTCTCTATATACAGTATCATGTCATCTGCAAATAACAACAGTTTTACTTTTTCCTTTCCAGTTTGGATGCCTTTATTTCTTCTTCTTGACTGATTGCTGTGGCTAGGACTTCCAGTACTATGTTGAATAGGAGAGGTGAAAGTGGACATCCCTGTCTTGTTCCTGATCTTAAGGGGAACACTTGTAGTTTTTGTCCCTTGAGTATTATGCTGGCAGTGGGTTTGTTATATATGGCCTTTATTATGTTTAGGTATATACCCTCTGTTCCCACTTTGCTGAGAGTTTTGATGATAAATGGGTGCTGGATTTTATCAAATGCTTTTTCTGCACCTATTGATACAATCATATGGTTTTTAGCCTTCATTTTGGTTATGTGGTGAATCACATTTATTGATTTGTGGATGTTGTACCAACCTTGCATTCCCAAAATAAATCCCACTTGATCTTGGTGTATTATCTTTTGGATGCATTGCTGTATTCAGTAAGCTAATGTTTTGTTCAGGATTTTAGCATCTATGTTCATCAGGGATATTGGCCTATTATTTTCTTTAAATGTCTTTATCTGGTTTTGGAATTAGGATAATGCTGGTCCCATAAAATGAGTTTGGGAGCCTTCCCTTCTCTTGAATTTTATGAAATAGTTTGAGAAGAAGAGGTGTTAGTTCTTCTTGGAATGTTTTCTAAAATTCACCTGTGAAGCCATCCAGTCTAGGGTTTTTGTTTGTTGGGAGTTTTTTGATACTGCTTCAATTTCACTAGGTGAAATCTGTCTATACAGATTCTATGCTTCTTCCTGATTTAGTTTTGTAAGATTGTATGTTACTAGGAATTTATCCATTTAGTTCGGGTTGTACAGTTTGTTGGCAAATAGCTGTTCATAACAAAATTTTACAATCCTTTGCATTTCTTTGGTGTCAGTTGTTATTCCTCTTCTTTCATTTCTGATCTTATTTACTTGGGTTCTTTCTCTCTTTTTCTTGATGACTTTGGTTAAAGGTTTGTCAATCTTGTTTATCTTTCAAGGAACTAGCTCTTGGAATCATTGATCTTTTATATCTCTTTTTCATACTCTATTTCATTTATTTCTGCTCCGATCTTTATTATTTTTTCCTTGTACTCACTTTGGGCTTTGTTTTTCATCCTTTTTAAAGTTCTTTTAAGTGTGAAGTTAGATTGTTTATTTGAGCTTTTTCTTGTTTCTTGAGATAGGCCTGCGTTGCTATTAATTTCCCTCTTAGTATTGCTTCCCAGTGTCCCACACATTTTAGATTGTTTTATCCTCATTTTCATTTGTTTCAATGTATCTTTTGATTTCTTCATTGATCTCATTGTTGACCCATTCATTGTTTAATAACATGTTATTTAGCTTCCATGTCCTTGAGTGCTTTTCAGTGTTCTTCTTGTGATTGATTTGTAGTTTCACAGCATTGTGGTCAGAAACGATGCTGGATATGATTTCAGTCTTCTTAAATTTATTGAGACTTGTTTTGTGTCCTAATATGTGGTCTGTACTAGAAAATGTTCCTGTGCACTTGAAAAGAATGCATTTTCTGCTGCTTTGGGGTGAAATTCTCTGAAGAATCAATTAAATGCATTTGATCTAGTATGTTGTTTGAAGCTACTGTCTCCTTGTTGATTTTCTGACAGGAAGATCTATCCATTGAACTCAATGGGATATTAACATCTCTTACTATTACTGTATTTCTGTCAATCTTTCCCTTTATGTCCCTCAAGAGTTGCTTTACATATTTAGATGCTCCTACATTTGGGTGCATAAATGTTTACAAGGTTTATATCCTCTGGTTGGATTGCTCCCTTTATCATCATGTAGTGTCCTTCTTTGTCTCTTACTATAGCCATGGTTTTAAAGTCTATTTTTTTTTATGTAAGTACTTCAACCCCAGCTTTTTTATCTTTTCCATCTGCATGAAATATCTTTTTCTATCCCTTTATTTTAGTCTCTGTGTATCTTTTGATCTGAGATGGGTCTCTTGGAGGCAGCATATATATGGGTCTTGTTTTCTTACCCATTTAGCTACCCTATGTCTTTTGGTTGGGGTATATAAGCCATTTACATTTAAGTTAATTATTGGTAGGCATGAATTTAGTTCCATTTTATTGTTAGACTATTTTCTTCCCTTTTTTTCTTTCTCTTTTCCTTGTTCTTCTTAAAGCAAGCTCTTTAACATCTGTTGCAGTACTGGTTTGGTGTTAACAAACTCCTTTAGCTTTTTCTTGTCTGGGAAGCTCCGAATTTCTCCTTTGATTTTAAATGATAGATTTTGCTGGGTAAAGTAGTCTTAGTTGTAGGTCCTTGCCTTTCATCACCTTGAATATTTCACACCACTCCCTTCTGATCTGAAATGTTTCCATTGAGTAAGCAGATGCCAGTCTAACTGGTGCTCCCTTATAGGTAACCACCTGCTTTTTTTCTTGCAGCTTTTAGGATTCTCTCCTTGTCATTTTAATTATGATGTGTCTTGGTGTGGGCCTCTTTGGGTTCAACTTGTTTGGGACCCTCTGAACTTCCTTGGTTTGTGTATCTTTCCTTCACAAGATTAGGGAAGTTTTCAGTCATTTTTCTTCAAATGGGTTCTCAACCCCTTACTGGTTCTCTTCTTCTTCTATTATTCCTATGATACAGATGTTGTTATGATTCATGTTGCCCAAAATGTTTCTTAAGCTCTCCTCATTTTTTAAATTCTTTTTTCTTTTTGCTCCCCTGCTTGGGTGTTTTTTTTTTTTTTTTCCTAACTTGTCTTCCAAATCCCTGAATAGATCCTCTGCTTCATCTAACCTCCTGATTATTCCTTCCAGTATATTATTTCTCTCAGATACGGCATTCTTTATTTCTGACTGGTCCTTTTTTTATGGTTTCTATGTCTTTTTTTCATGCTGTTGAGTATCCTTATAATCATTACTCTAAACTCTCTATCTGATAAATTGTTTGCCTCCATTTCATGTAGCTCTTCTGGAGAATTCTCTTGCTTTTTCATTTGGGGCCTGCTTCTTTGTATTTTCCACCTTAGTATTTAAACTCATTAGTGATATAGCCTTAAACTGTAATCAGCAGCCTCCACAAGGTGGGGCAGAGTAATTCCTGCAGGCTATTGCTTCCCCTCAGGCTGATGCCACTTGGAAAGTAGTGCTCTGTCTGAGAGAGATGGCTCCTGAAGTATGGGGGATGACTCAGCACAGGAATCCTTGCAGCTATTCCTTCAGTTCTCTTCCCAGAGCCACCAATCCAAGACCCTCCTCAAACATCTCTAGTCTACTCTGCCCTCCCTCTGCTGGAGCCCAGGGTAAGTGGCTGCAAACAAAATTCTGTGTGTTGGCCCTTTAAGAGGCTCTTTGTGCTTCCAGACATCTCTCCCAGCTACTTTTCATAGGTGGATGTTATCTGGGTTCCTTTCCTGGCTCTGGTGCTATAGGCTTGGGGTTTAGACCCCACAATTCTCAGGAGGTACCCCCTGGCCCCTAGAACTTCAGCTATTGCCCGTGGGAGTGCAGCCAGCCCTCTTGTGCCTCCTCTGCACTCTCTACCAGTCTCATTGTGGTGAAGTGGTTTCTTCTGTCTGTCCGTGGTTATAAGGTTTCTCTCCAGTTAGTGTTGAGTTGGTTATTCAGAATGATTTCTCTGCAATTTAGTTGTAATTCCAGATTGGTCCTGGGAGGAGGTTAGCGTAGCTCTGCTTACTCCTCTGCCATCTTGAATTCTCCTCCAACAACTTGTTATTTTTTTTTAAATCAAAGCTCTTTCTCATATAACACATAACCCAAAATTCGGCAGTCTACGCTAAATGTCATTTCTGCAAGGCTTTTGAAATAGTGACCATTGTGACCATAATTCCATGAACCTCCCATTGAGATGACTAATGCTAGCACATGGATTTGCATTAGTTTGAATTCAGGTGAGAAATACCATAATGCATGCACCAGGCTATGGGTATTCTTGGACAAAGATAATGTGCAATGCAGAATGTCTTTAGGATTTACTTTTGAAAGACATGTAAGCAGAGATAATTTCTAGTTTTAGCAATAACTTGGGATTGCTTTCCTTGATTCCTCTGCTAAATCTTTGTGCAAAATATTTAAAAAGGGAGGAAAAGAATATAGGTTGGGTGCAAGACACTGGAAAAATTATGCAATATAACAAATTTAATCCTTGCACTATGCGATTGGGTACATAATCTTCAATTCAGAAACAGGGGCTTAGAGAATCTCAAAGACTGACCAGAATCACATAGTAAGTGAAGCTGCCCATGATTTTTAGGTATTAATGAAATGAAATAATACAGATGGTCTTTTTTAAAGAGAAGCCAATCTGTTCAGCTCAGCACACATTGACTTCTGCTTTTGATTATTTTCCAAAGATTGCATTAAATAATGACTAAAATTTTGTTTACAGTCCCAGATTTTACCTAATATCCTAAGAACAGGGCCAGCATATTATAAACAAAATAATAGGCTTGTTTCGAAGTGGGCTGCTTGTAGAAATAAACAAAAGAAACAAATTCTCAGTGGGCTTCAATTGGCAACACACAGAAATCAGCCTAGTTATAAAACATTCCCACAATTAATATGGACATAGTGCCTACTATGTGCAGGCCCTGTGGGGTGATGGGCAAAACATATTACAAAAATTACAGACTCAGGGAGAAGCTGGTTCACATGGAGGGATGGGCACATGGTGCGATGAGAGTGTGTGATGGAGGCATGACCTAGTTACAGAGTAAGGACTGGCTTCCTTGATAACTATACTTGGAGATAAAAAGAAAGGATACATTTTAAAATCTTAAACATTTAAAATCAGGAGTTCATCTCATGCAAACTCTCTATCTTCTAGATCAGGGGTATCAAACTCATTTTCACCGAGGGCCACATCAACCTCGTGGCTGCCTTCAAAGGGCTGAATGTAATTTCAACTCCTTAACAGTTAAGGAGTAGTTACAGTTACATAGTCCTAAAATTATTTCGGCCCATTGAAGGCAACCACGAGGCTGACATGGCTCCCGGTGAGTTTGACACCCATGTTCTAGATGAATAAACTGAGGGCAAAGCTACTCATCTTGGCCACAGAATCATTAAATAGACTGACTCCTTCGTGGTTTGTGGTGCCAGCCTCATTATGGACAGACAGTTGTTTGCATGTGTATCTTTATGGTATGTTTAAGAGCATGTGTATGTATATTAATGTTCAGATGGATTTCCTAAGGGCTAATATATTTCCCTGAGTATGATCAACTACAAGCTGGCCAGAAAACAAACAGCAGAATAATTTAATGGCTCTGTAAGGCCATCCGGGTCATGAAGAAGCAGCCAGACAGAGAAACATTAGCCTTCTAATTCTCATACTGATGTGCCCACAAACTTCTTTGCTTCTACATACTTTGAAAGCACAGAAGCATCATCTGCAATGACCCTTCATTTTACACTTATGCCAAGTATTTCATGTGAGTATCTGGTTTCTTTACAATATCTCTATGCAACACGTATGACTTTTATTCTATTTTTACAGAAGAATGAAGATACACCAAGGTTGAACTGTTTGCCTGAAGTAAGGAGTTAGCGAGTAGCAGATTCAGTGTTTTGAACTCAAGTCTGTAAACTTTTATCTGCACCATTAACTGGGATCCTCTTCCACCTCTCTCTGGAACTGTTTCCTCTCCATCCTGGAGAGAACCTCATTCTACATGTGAAAACAAACACTGAAATCACAAATGCAAGTGGCAAAAATATTTGCTTTTAAACATAATAATACAACATTGTTTTCCACATACAGCCTGTAATTTATCAAAATGTCAAATTTATCCCAATGTCAAAACTCAACACGATCACAGCCAGGGAAGTGTTCCTTGTAAGACCTGATTTCAAGCCTTTTAAAAAAAGAATATTCCTTTATTTCAATACATCTACAGGTGCATACAATCTACTGGAAATGGAATACTCTTCTTAGAAGAAATGACAGCAATATGAGTCAGACCTAAATGTCTACGGAGAGCAGCTCTGGCCTCAGCTCTGAGCCCTGCCCTCTTTACAGTCCTCACCCAAGCTGGGAAAATGTTGCCGAGGGTCTCAGAAGCAGAAGAGAGAAAAAAAAGCAGAGATGGATGGTGTTTTGCTTCAAATACAGCAGCTCTCAGTATGCACAGTGCTTTTCATTTGATGTCTGCTGGAATTGTACACAATGTAATCTCATCAATCCTCAGAATAACCTTTGGAGGAAAAGGCATCTTGGTACTTAACATCCTCCTTTGATGACTAGAGCATCTTGGACAAGTGAGTGCAGGGGTTGGTGGGCGGGTGTTTAGACAGGCTGAACACGAGACAGCATGGGGCCAGGTACCAGAGGACCCCTCTGACCCTCCACTGCCTGCATGGCTTCCCAGACATGCACAACTCTTTTCTAGGCGGCGTCCCATCTTCCCCCCTCTCCTCTGCACCCCAGTGGGGCGTCGGCAAAGGTCCAACTACTGAGCAAAACAGTTAGGGCTGACTTGATGAGGTCAACAGGAGTTTACTTTGGAGATTTGTATTATGTGTGTGTGTTTTATTTCATCTTATTTTTCAACCACAGTTTACATTCAGTGTCATTCCACACCAGTTTCAGATGTACAGCAAAGTGGCCAGAAAACCACACACTCTAGAGTGGTCCCCCCACTGTCCCGAGCACCCACCTGGCCCCATTCCTTGGGATTTCAGCATTATTGACTGTATCTCCCACACTGCAAACCACATCTCTTGTGGTTATTCTGCAGCTACCAATTTGTACTGCTTAATCCCTTCACATTTTTCCACCCAGCCCCTAACCACCCTCCCTGCTGACAGCTGTCAGGCTGTTCTCTGTGTCTATGAGTCTGTTTCTATTTTGTGTGTTTGTTGATATTGTTCATTAGATCCCATATACAAGTGAAATAATATGGTATTTGTGTACATTTTGTGTTTTTAAGGTCCAGCTATGCATCCTATATCCAAACGATCTTTAATACCTTGTTCCTACAATAGTGGCTGGAAAGCAACCTGCCTTAATAATATCTAGAGAAACAAGTAAAAGTAATACCTACAGTTTTTGAATAGCTGATAAGACATTGAAGCATCAACTTCCATTGGTGACAAAACTGATGTGTGAACCTTTAAAAAAATCTTCAAAAATGATCTCAGAAATTAAACCCTCAGTAACCCCAAAGTGACCATGTCATTGAGATGGGCGGCTTTTCCAGACCTACAACATGAGCTTCTTTATGGCGCCTCTGTGGCCACGTGCTCGCCGCTACCTTCCTGAAACCATGGGCGGGCCCACAGAGTGATGGGCACATACAATTTAAAGGGATGGCATTTGGTGTTTCTGAAGCCCCGGTCGTCAGGCTGACAAGAAGGCATTTGTGACTGAGGCAACGCAGATAGCGCAGGCAAAGCCACATGGATGGACCCCCAGTGTGGTATATTTGGGATGTGGAGCCAGACAACCTGATTTAAAATCCTATCACAATTACTTATGTGACATTTACCTTGGATAAGTTATTTCAACTCATATACATATGCACATGTACATCACAAAACTACTATGAGTAGGTTAATTAAAAAGCCAGACACAAAAGTTAGGCAACAGGTATTTAGGGTTTTAGGATCTTTTAGTGTGAGTAATACGTGTACTTCTGAAGTGTCCCTGCTGATATTCAGATTTCTTGGATAGTCTGAAATTTCCATTTACCAGGATAAAACACCTGCTTGTATACACAGTACACTATGCATTAAGAATTTTCCAACTCCTTTTCTTGTCTGCCTCTCTGAAATACATGACTGTCCTGATGGTGGAGAGCATCACTTCTGTTTCATATACCCTTTGCATACGGCATGTACAATGTGGGTGGGTCAACAACTTCACAGTGAGAATGTCCCGTGCTTATTCTACTAGCCACCTTTACAACTTCTGAGCTTCATCACACTCGAACCGTGGTATGGTATCTAGCTACTTCAAATTATAAGGAGGGGAAGTTGCTGGTATGCCTTCCAACTGTGTGTGTGGTTGAAATTAAAACAAATTCCAGAATCACTGGGAGTGCAGGTATGGAATTTTGAACATTTTGTGAAGCAGGCCATAACTCTCTTCCAGCCACATATGAATGATGTTTACGTGTCTCTTCCATCTATTTTTGTCACCATTTTTTCCTAGTCTAAAATCTTTAACTCAAAGGAAAGACCTCTGGCTCTCCCTACCTTAAATGTTACATTTAAACCTAGCAGGAGTAAGGTAGCATCCTTGGGAAGAAGACATGCTTATTTTTATACTGAGAGTAAATTTCAAGTAAAACACTACATGTATGTGCATCTAAATGTGTATTTTTTCTTTAAAGAACTCTTAAAGTGTGTATATAGAAATATTTCTGAAAATATTAATCTCAAGGAGTTGTTGTTAAATCACTTAAGTCTGAAATTATCTGTGGTTATGCATTCATGTATTCATTCATTCATACACAAACATTACTACATGACTCAGGATACCAAAATGAAAAGAAATAGGCCTGTTCCAGCAGGGCCTTTTGAGCTAATAAAGAAATAAAAAATGTTCTCAAATAATTATATACAGTGTAGTATGGGGCAGAGCCACAGAAGAGGTAGAAATGGTGGTCCACGGGGTTTTGAAAAAAAGATTAACTTTTAGGGGGGAGGGCGGGATGTCCTGAAGCCAGATGCAAAGACCCGTGGTGAACCGGAGGATGGGCGAGGTTCAAGGACAAGGTTGCGTCTGAGCCAGCTGCTTCTGGTCCTCAGTGAATAACCGTATAGGAGGGTGTTCCGGGCGGAGGAAGACAGAAAGGCAAGGGTGCAGAAGGGCACTGGCAGGCAGTCCATGTATGCAGTGGGGAGGAGTTAGCTCAAAGCGAGGCTGGAACCAGGGAGGTAACATAGACGGAGTGAATTTCCTCCAAGGTACAGATTCGATGTCTGGATATGGAGAATGAGGAAGGGTGAAAGATTACAAAGACTTTAAGCTCCACAGCTGGGATGGAGGTGACGCTCTTAAAAGAAATGGGAAAATCAGGTTAAACAAAAATAGTATTTTTGGAAACCATGATAAATCCAGGTTGTGCATCATTGAAGGTGAGGTACTGGGATAGCAACACGCCTATCACAAATGATGTAAATAAATTACTTTGGCCCTTACAGAAAGGACCTCAGGGGGCACATGCCTTGCTTAGTCTCGTGCCCCTGGCAGGGCCTTCTCCCCTTCAAAGGTGGCTCCCCAAGCACTGTCCTGTCTCCCAAGGCACTACTGTCTTCTTGGCATTTTGTATTTCAGATATCTTCACCTGATTCACCTTTACCCCACTAGATGCTAAGTAATTTGAGGACAAGATTTACACTTTGGTCATTATATTGTTCACAGTGCTTAGTAAAATGTCTTCTGCATGTAACAGCCACTTAAAAATTAATTTTTGAATGAATAGGGAAAAGAAATGAGTCTGCCTGGAGAATCTAAAGAAGATCAAGAGAAAAAAGAACAGAGAGGAACTTCCAAAAGGAATGTTTGTCCATTGATTGAAGACTATCCCATTAGCTAAAGTAATCAAAGTATGTGATACATATTTATAACCAATCTCTTTAAATTTCAAACTGTTTTATTGTATTATCACTGTATTTCAATTAGTTTTAAGGCATTCTGAGCACCAGAATGTTAAAAAAAAAAAAAGCAGGTGTTTTGGATCCACAGTTAGCAATAACAAAAAAAGGAAAGTGTTTGAATTTTTCCTGTAGAGCAAGGAAAGAATAATATGTTCCCTGGGCTGGAAATAGTTTATGCACATATAAGGAATGTATACAATATCCTTTGCTAGGGTTGAACAAAATGACAATAATTTTAAAACAAACGGTGTAGCACCTCACTGTGCCTGAGGCTTTCTAGTCTCAAATCCCTTTTATTCCATTTCATCCCAGCAACATTCCAGTTAAGGGAGGAAGCTCTTATTTCATTGGCAAATGATGGAATGGAAGCTCGGGCGAACTTGTGTGAAGACACATGGCTATCACATCAAAGAACTTGACATGTGCTTCCCATCTTCTGACTTTGTCTCTTTCATTGTTATTGTAACCCATTTGCTTAACTCCAATGAGCCACACTCAGATATTTAGTTCTCCTCTTTATTTCGTATAAGAGCAAAGCTTCCAATGCATTCAATAACTATTGAATCCTAACAGTGGAAGTAATATTTTTATGCAGCAGTATTGAACACTTATGCTGCTGATGGGTTAATGTATAAAAATCAAAGGAATGAATGGTCTTAAAATCTTTAATAAATTATTTCTTCTTCCAAGATCATTTACTAGAGCAAACTGCTTCCTATTTTCAGAGCCAATAAATAGGAGTATTCCAAATATTTCCCACACATATGTAGTCTGACCTTTTTATATTGCTTTTGAAGGAATTATATAGCAATTCTATATCTTACCAATATTTTACTTTCAGTGGTTCTAAGATTTGAAGAGATCTAATTTGATTATATCCAAATCTATCCTCTTATTTCCCTGTGTCATTGCAGTTTTATTCCAGCACGCTGCTGGGTCTTTTGTATACTGTACAGAAGTATGAAATGTATACTTTCATACATTTGGAGAAATGTATATGTATCTCTGAATAGGCAGTGCGCTATGAAAGAACTGATAGTTGAATTCCAGCTGAAGGAGAATTGTCCACTGTGATTTCAGGACAAAACAGGAAAGAAAAAGTCCAGTGAACTAAAGCCTGACCCCCACTGGGAAAATGCTGGCCTTTACACAGTAGCTCTGCAAACTTGGGTTTGTCACCTCAAGTCTCAGCACCGCATTTCTCCTACCTGTGACCTTTAGCATGAGATAAGGTAAAAAATAAATATGAATATGCTTTGAAAACTATGTGCAATATACTCTCTAACATGAACAGTATTTTAGAGAATACTATTATATTGACTTCAATGTTGCCACTGGTGATACTTTTCTCTGCAGTATACGTATTTTGTTCTGTACTATGAGACAAAATAAAACTACTTAGTTTTCTCTCACAGATATGGTGGGTATTTTTGCTCATTTATTAATTCTGTCCAAACTATTCAAAGGATGGGCTCAACTCTTCTCCTGAAAATATGCAAATATCAAGTTTAACAATTAATTTTGAATGGAAATGTATTCATTTCCAGGCAAATGTCTAAATTTAAAAGACTAGTCCACACCAAAAACAAAACAAAACAAAAAAAAACACACACACAAAAAAGTTAATAATTCGCTGAACAAGTGTTTCTTTGGTACACAGCTATACAATTGTGCCCTTACAGGATTTCCAATTAGTGAAAAAACAACAGATATGCTTATAAGGCTCTCTATATCTCAATAGTGCTGTCTCCAACAGAACACTGCATTGATTTATTGTCAACATGAGGCATCAGATTGGACTTCACACCACTGTTATCGTGCCAAAAACATAGTTAAAAGGCATTGATGCATAGATATATGAACACACTGATATATGATACATGTATGAAATCTCCAAACCCTTTCCCCTGCAAATAAAAAGGAATCAAGTAAAAGTGACTTCCAATTTTTACTGACACACCAATAAAACAGATCTGAGTTTGAAAGCAGTCAAAATTTGACTGTTCTCAAAAGAAACCATAAATGAAATGAAAAGGGAACCCACCGTACGAGAAAACATATTTGCCAATCGTATATCTGATATGGGGCTAATTTCCAAAATATATAAAACACCTACATAACCAACATAAAGAAGACAAACAATCCAATTAAAAAATGGGCAAAGGACCTTAACAGACACTTCTCCAAAGAAGATATATAGATGGCCCATAAAAATATGATAAAATGCTTAATATCACTAATCATCAGAGAGATGCAAATTAAAACTACAATGAGGTATCACCTCAAACCTGTCAGACTGGCCATCATCAATAAATCAACAAACGACAAGTGCTGGCAAGGAAGTGGAGAAAAGGGAACCCTAGTGCACTGTGGGTGGGAAGGCAGATTGGTGCAGCCACCGTGGAGTCACCTCAAAAAATGAAAAATGGGTCTGCCTTTTGACTCAGTGATCCCACTTCTGGGAATATATCCAACGAACCCTGAAACACCAATCAGAAAGAATATATGCACCCTATGTTCATAAGCAGCGTTACTTACAATCTCCAAGACCTGGAAAAGGCCCAAGGGCCCATCAGTAGATGAGTAGATAAAAAAAGCTGTGGTTCATTTACACGGTGGAATAAGACATGGCAACTCCTGCCCTTTGTGACAGCATGGATGGACTTGGAGAGCATTATGCTAAGCGAAATAAGCCAGTCAGAGAAAGACAAATACCATATGATCTCACTCATATGTGGATTCTAATTTGCATAATAAACTGACAAACAAGATTAAACCAGAGGCATGGATAGATGGAACAGACACAGATCTCAGAGAGGAGCGGGGTAGGAGAGTCTGGAAGAGATTAGCCAAAGAACATATATGCTTAGATACCTAGCCCAGGGACACAGACAGCAATGTGGTGGAAACTGGGGTGGGGGAGGACTGGAGGGAACAAAAGGGGAGAAATGGGGAACATCTGTAATAGTGGCAACAATTAAAAATATAAATACATATAAATTCATAACAAAAAATCTGACTATTCTTACTATGTTTATTCTGGTCAGTTTTATTTTGCTGCTGAAGACAGCTTTAACTCTACTGATTTACTTACTTTTACTAACACTTCAGTGGTACTGAAGATCTGTAAATTTTACCAAACTAGTGAAAGTTGAATTTCTTTTTGTAAAACTATAATAAATAAGTCAAGAGTATAGCCTTTAGCCAAATAAATGAGTACTGACCTTAAAATTACTTCCCTGTTTCAACTTTCAATAAAATCAATTGTATTTAATCATTTCAAAACTGCACTGACTTCTTTAATTAATTGCATGTTTGTACCTAGAAGCCTTTTTTTTCCCCATGATATAGCCAGAAAAAAACAATGGGAAACACACTGTGACGAACCAGGAAAATCTGGATTTGGAAGATTCATTCATCCAAGTCTTTGCCCTTCAATCACTGTGCCCTAATTTTGGCTCAGTTTTTGGCTGAAAACTCAGTTTTCCAGCCTTCACTAGCAAGAAGCTTGACAACACAATCAATATCCAGTCAATTCAAGGAACAGCTCAAATTGATTACTTTAATAGCTATGATTGCTTTTAACAATATATGACCATGAGTGCATAACAACAATCCAAGTGAAATAAAAATTTACATTCATCACAAAATTCTTATGTATCTTGTCTTTATTTTATGTATGTGTACATGATTTTCACAAAGAGAAACATTTGCATAAGCAATACTCCCACAAGTTAATATTGAATGGAAAGATGTTTTTGGAGTTCTGAAGAATGTACCATGCTTGTAAGATAGTCCATAAACTATAAAATCCAATTTTCCATTATATCTACTATTAGTACATTTTTCTTAGACATGTGATCTTCTCAGTGCTTCTGATTCTGATTCTCTGTTTCTGTGTGCATATTAATATACACACAAATATATATGTGCCTATATAAGTTTCATAAAAAGTGTTAATGCCTCTACAAAATTTTAACATAAATGCCAACTATCATATGTTAAATGCAAATATTATAGTGGTAATGGTAATAAAGTGCCTTCATATTGAAATATCAAAAATATCAAAGGTAATTCATTATTTCTTAGAGACAGAGGAATTGTCAACCAATGTCTTAATTGAGAAAAATTGATGAGAAGGGAAGCATAAATGTAGGTAGTAAATAATTTTTGTTTTCCAAATTATGAGATTCCTATCCAATAGCTATATCTGGAGCATAGTCTAGAATATAGTAAGAAAACTGGAACTGTAATCCAACAATAATAAAACAAGAAAAGGCCAAATGCCATATGATGCACTATACAAACACAGCCATAAACTTATCCAAATGTTAAATATCCAAGTCAGAAAAGATAAGTATATATACTCTTCCCAAAGAGGTTGTGGTGCAACAAAAAGAAGGAAAAAAGTTCCATGAGAAAATTGTTCCAAAAAAAGAGAAAGAAAGAAAGAAAATTGTTCCATATAAACTCTTCTTTTATTATTATTTTATTGTTTATGCTACAACAGTTGTCCCCTGTAAGCTTGTCTTTTATCTTTGATTAATATAATTAATAAAATTCAAATGTATATTTTGTTCCTGATCATGCTTCTAGTTGTGAATTACTGCTAACAATAATTTTCTCCTATCCAGTCTGATGTTCAACTGCATCTATCTCTCACACCTGGGAAGATGGTACACAGTGGGCACCCTGTGAGCCTGTGTTTGTTCACAGTCACTGAGGATAAGCCTGAACTTGGACATGCCTGTCTCTTTAATAACACTGTCTATCCAGTGAAGTAATTACTACTTATGTTTTCTATCTCAACGTTGGCTAACTCAATTTAAAAGGGACTGAAACCTAAATAGCCTAATAGGGAATATATGGATTTTCTAAGACAACATACTTACAAGTAGAAAAAAAATATGTACATATCTTTTGGGTATTTCACTCATATATTTATTTTAAAAATAATTATTGGTTTTTCAGGGCTCACCCTGAAACACCAAACAAAAGAACCTATGCAACCCAACGTTCATAGCAGCACAATTTATAATAGCTAAGTGATGGAAGCAACCTAGGTGCCCATCAGTAAATGAATGGATCAAAAAACTATAGTACATTTACACACTGGAATTCTATGCAGCAGAAAGAAAGGAGCTCCTACCCTTTGCGACAGCATGGATGGAACTGGAGAGCATTATACTAAATAAAATAAGCCAGGCAGTGAGGGACAAATACCATATGATCTCACCTATACGTGGAACATAATCAACAAAACAAACAAGCAAGCAAAATATAACCAGAGACACTGAAATTAAGAACAATCTGACAGTAACTAGAGGGGAGGTGGGAGGGGATAATTGGGGGGAAGTGGGGTAGGGTTTTCAGGAACAACTATAAAGGACACATTGACAAAACCAAGAAGGGTGGAAGCAGGGGAGGGAGGTGGGGGGGAGTTGTGAGGGATGAATGCAGGCAACTGTACTTAAACAACAATAAAATAATTTTAAAAAAGAAGTTACAAAAATAAATAAATAAATAAATAAATAATTATTGAGTTCTAGACTGGTGATAGACTCTGATGCTAGATTCTATGGACGCTGAAATGAATTTAAAACTGAGTACTTCTCCTCATAAGTTTGCTCAGGGTGGATGCTGAACTATCCCTATAAATCACATTTTTCCCTACTTGAACTGTGCTTTTTCATTGAGGAGATATAAAACATAAGCATGAACTAGTTATACAAATAATCAAAAAATGCCTCACAAGTCTTGTTTCTTTGTCAAGTTGGTAATTCCAAACTCTAGATTAACAAAATCAATAAAAGGTAGAAATCACTCAGTGTGGTATGCAAATATTACTAAATGTGAGCAAAGTTTTCCACTATAAGTTATCTGAAGCAGAATGAACACATGCTCTCCTTGGGGTGTGTGTGTGTGTGTGTGTGTGTGCACACGTGCGTGTGAGATACTTAAATTGGGTGGAATTTCTTGTTTCCTTTCTAGGGAAGCCCACATGAACCATTATTGTGGATACTTCTAACGAGGGCAGCCTACTCACAGTCCCTCTCCATTTTGTAAAAATAGTCTTTGATGCTTAATGATGTGTGTGCTCCCAAACCCTGCCTCTGACCAGAGCTCACCAACTCAGGGTGAAGACCCCTGACTCAAGCTGGAACATTCGAATTCTCTCTCACATTTGGACAGAGAAGCCCAGGAGTATGAAATCACTGGCAGTCAACTATCGCAAAGGGCCAGCCCTCCTACTGTGTGGCATCCAGAATTATCTGTTATGACCTGACCTAGGTGTGAGTTCAGCTCCTCCTTCAACTAAGCAAACCACCCAGTCTTTTCTCAATAAATCCTCAAAACCACAGAGGGTGGCAGTCAATCTCTATCACTTGTGAGACAGTTAGTTGATGAAATATATAAGTAAAAAGGTGGGGAAAGATGGAGGAACAAAACAAAAGCACTTTGTCTCTGGTCTGTGGTCGTTATAGACGGTATTACCAAATGCGAGATCACAGTCACCTCTTTAAAGAGCCTGGCTGTTCAGAAAACGGAAGAATGCCAACAGGATGAAGAGCACTACTATAAAAAAGAAGCAAGGTACACAGTGTCTTTCTAACTTTATAAAAATAAAGTAATCCTCGGTCTTCTTAATTTAAAACAGGTTAAAAATTCACTTCATGACTTTTTCATTTATGATTATCTTAGGCTTAAAAGTTTAATCTGTGACATAAAACAATCTAGCATTGCTATCCAAAATCCTTGTTTAAATTTTACTTAAATACTACTATTTAAAAAGAATCTTTCTCTTTTAAGCCACATTTTGAGGGGGTTTTTTTAGTAGCAACAGATGATAATAGAAGAAAATAATTGGTATATAAAATCAATGTAGACCTAACTGAAGGAAAAGAATATTGTGACTAATGGGAAGAAAGAGGAAAAACTCCTCCTTGTGAATGAAGAGAAAGTTCCAGGTTTTTATGTTATTAAACCTCTAATATATCCTCCTCCCACTACCTCCATTTGTGGGAAAAGAGAGTAGAATTAGGTAGGCCAAAAAGGCTAATTTGGGTACCTTGTCCTGCTGTAGGGACTGTGCATGAGGGGACAAATGCGTGTCCAAATGGCCTGCAGAAACATGAGTCTTTGATATGAAGTAAGAAGAAAATTTGGAACAAATCACAGAAAAGGATTTTAAGTCCAAGGTCAAGTTCATGGTAAGCCCCCCAAATTTAAAAAAGTAAATATGTTTCAGATAGGTATCAAACTGTACCTTGTTTTTTTAAAGCCTGCTCCAAAATAAGTATGTATCTGTGATTCTGTTCACCATTTATTGAAGTTTAGAGGCGGTAAGGACAGCTGCACTTTTTATAGGCACCATTCCCGATCATGTCCACAGACTATTCAAAGTCCTCATTTGAACTTTCGTTGGAGGATACTACAAACCAGAGTATTCACTTTTCCATTTCCGTATTGATGACATCGAAGAGGTTTGTCTGGGAGTTGCACACTACTAGTTTTCATCCAGCTTTGCTAGTGACTACTTTTATGCATTTGAGCATTTTCATTGACCTGAAATATTTAATTTTTCATGCATTTTTAATGTGTTCCTCCTGGAAACAAGAGGCTCCATTACATTGAAATATGCATTTCTATGATAAATCTATACACCAAAATTTCTACCCACTCTCCTGATATAAAACCCTTTGAGGGGAATTCACATAACATTCCAGAGTGAGGATCAGATGCACAGCCAACCAGAGGGTACAGGAGAGACAGGCTGCTTGCCTTCCAGGGTCATTTCTGGTATTGGCATAATAGGTACTGAAAAAAACATTTTAAATCAATGAACAAATCAATGAAATAGTAAATATAAAAGACTATTCGAAAAACTTTAGCAAATCATTAAACTGACTTAGGCATAGCCTTCCTTCTTGAACAGCTCACTTATGAGGAACAACATCTTTGCGGGCTAATTCGGAGTGGGCTCTCGGGTCAGACCACCTGCTCTGCCAGCCCTGACACCTACTAGCTCAGTGACCTCAGGAGAGTTACTTCTGGATTCTGGTTTCTTTAGCTGAAAAGGGAATTCGATAACACGTCTCTCCTCATCATGGTGTTGTGAAGATTCAGTGAAATAACACATGGAAAGTGCTCAGCACAGCACCTGGCACAGGGTGGTCAATGACCGGCTATTTCCAGTACGTTCTATCAGCTCACCTAAAATGAAAGATCCAGTCTGGGAGGTGGGCCCTGGTAGCAGCAGACTGCAAATAAATGAACTACAAGCATCACGTACTGCCACACCTGTTGAATGCTTTCAGAAAATGTTTTCATGGAATCGTACTACTCAAAACCGTCTTCATAAGGAAACATTCTATGGTGTGATTTTGCTTCCTGTTATCTATGCAGACTTTTCTGCTTGGCATCCCTTTTGCCCCGCATTATCCCTTCCGATACCCACCCAGGGATGTTAAGTGAGTTTCCCATAGACTTTTACATGAGGAAAGGCAACAAAGATTCTGTTTGGTGGTCTTGCGGGCTTTGGAGGAGTGGTATTCCTCTCACGCTGTTTTCCTGGTGACTATTGACAGACACACAGCAAATTGTCACCACCAGATTCGTCCCGTCCTGCGAGCACCTGGGCCGCAATTCCAAGCCAGAGGCACCCGTGCCAAGCAGCAGGGACACGCTTCTGTCATTATGAAACCTTCTGAAAGTGAAATAGGCAATTAGTGGACTTCCATCTTATTTTTAAATTTTCATGGGAAACTCAAGTGTATTCAATTCTTTCACTTGCAATTACAGGGCTAATTAACAGAACTGGTAACACTCTGTGTATGATAATGACACTTAGTTGCTGGCTAGAAAACCAATAAAGAATTGCAAATGAAATTAAATTCAATATGAAAATAGGCTGCATTGAAGCAAGGGTGAGAAGAGGTGCCGGCAACTTAAATATTAAGTGGTTACACACAGAACATGCTTATAGTTGCCTGGATGCTTCTCTGCCAAGTCCTGCTATTCAAGGGGACAGTTATTCACAGACTGTCAAGCATTAAACTTTCACAAACCTAAACTATGGCTCAAATATTATCTTCTAAATAGTTCTAGGTATTTTGGGGAACCTCTATCACATTAAATCAATCAGCCATGTTTTCTTGTGACTGATGCTTGAATCCAAGTATGAATGAAGTATAGCCCATGCCTCTGACATCAAAACTGAGTAAAAAAGGCAGACATGCCAACACTCACAGTCATTCCTACTCTCTCCCTGACACTCCTTTCCCCCCTTGCTCTGACCTCTCTGCCACGAGGGCATCACTTTCCCTGGGACCTTCTAGAGGAGCAGCTGTTCCCTCTCCAAAAGCTCAGCACCATCCAGTACAGAAGTTCTGTAGGTGTCTTACCTGTCACAGCACATGCTCCCCTTCTCCCTTCCACAAAACACCCAGGTTTGAAATTCCTGTCATACACTGTATCTACAGCCCTCCTTGTCACAGTTCACTATGGCAACTATGGACCACAGTCCCTCAATCCTTGACACATTTAGCCTCTGGGTTCCTGTAAGTATCTTCACACTGTCATAATTCTTTCTATCAACATCCACAAAACCAATCTCCCAATAGTCTGGCTTCTCAAATCCTTAACCTCTGACCTCTAATAATATAAAACTCATCACCACTTTAGCTCAGGCCTTCTCTCTTAAGCCATACTCTCTATCTTACTACCAACAAATGCAAGCCATGCATGATCTCAATTTCCATAACCCATCCTAAGACCAACGTCTTCTGTCATTCTTCCAACTCACTCTTTTAGCACAACCACAACTATTTAAACCCTCTAGGACCAAGCTGATCGACCTAATCATTATTTTACTTAAGCCCTTACTTCCCTCCTTACTTAACTTAAAATCCATGGTCCTTTATTATAATCTTTATGATAATCTGTACCCCCAGCTATGACCACCCACCTGATTCACTCCTTCGGTGTTTGAAAACATCTGTAAAAACACCCAAAACTCCCTACCTGCACAGCTGAATGAATAAGTTGAGAGAGAAAAACTGCTTTCCACGTTTTCCTTCTCATCTTGATGGCAACCCTGCCTTTCCAGTTGTCAGGTCAAGACACATGTAGTCATCTCTGACTCCTGTCCTTCCCACATCCCCCCACGTCCACCTCATCAGCAAGTCCTGTTGACTCTAAAACATTCCCAGCCTCTAACCACATTGCACCACTTGCTGCCATTCTAATCCAACCCACCACGTGTCCTCTGTGGTGAGTGGATTCCTGCTTCCTACTACGGGATTGTCAACACACTGTCCTGCTACACTCCTTGTTACTGATTGCCGCTGAACCACATCAAACTCTGTTAGTCTTCAAATTAAGGCACAAGGCAGCACCTTTGCACTGACTTTTCCCTCGGCCTGGAATGCCCTTCCTACAGACAGCCATATGGCTCACACCTTGAGGTCAGATGGCATTTATATTGCCAAAATAAAGACAACGGGACTCAATAAAGTGTTTAGAGAAAAGACTGCAAGAACATTTGGATGTCAGTATAGCTTGGAAGAGTGAAAAGTAAAGACAAAAGAATCAAATATGGGGAAAGACATTATGGGGGAAAAATCCAGGAAAGGGAATGCCGTTACACCCCTGTAAGGATCTCTCTAAATGAGAGGCATATACTTAAAGATACAGATGGATCCAGCAAAAAATAATCACATAGCAAAATGACACTTTGCAATGCTAACACATTTGGTTTAAATTAAAGTGTCACAGGTTTTTTTTTTTTTTTTTTTTTTTTTTTCATGGAAGACAAGAGGCTGACAGGGAGCTCGGATCTAAAGACTTGACACCTAAGAATAACAATGATTTCACCTAGTTACTCAAAGACATGGTTTCCTTCTCATCTCCTTCCTGCTGTGAACAACTTTAACTCTTCTAAATAAACATTTCTACCCCCAACAGTCTGTTTGGCAGAAACAGCCTCGATGAATGCTTTTATTTTGCAGTTATTTGACAAGTAGGGAAAGAGCACGAAATTTCATCTCCAAGAGTCATCCAGTTAGAAAACACTCGAGCGCCCACTGCGTGCAAACCATTCTGTCAGTTTTGTGCAGTGTGTGCCAATTCTACAAATGGCCTCTGCACGCGAACCACATGACAAAGAGAACTACAGAGACACAGCTAATAAAGAGGCAGATAGTGGTATACTCACAGAGAAATTTACAGGATACCAAGTGATCGTAAAACTTACCTACGGACAGAACTGTTTAGCTGGTGGAATAAAAGAAGACTTTAGGAAGGGGTATATTTTGCTGTTGTTAGACAGTCTCACTTGTGAGTTTTAGCAAACTATAATGTGACAATTTTAGTAAAGAACCATTTCCCACCCAAAGTCACAACAACTTGTATTGCACAAAATACACTTTAAACCAATAAAAATGAAATGCAGGCAGGATGAGAAACTGAAGTATTAACTTGCAAAATTCTAAAGCACTATTATGAAACATGTTTCTGACATCAGCAGGCCACTGAAAGGGAATCACCAGCCCAGGATCAAACACCACCCTTGCTGAAGAAGTCACTATAAGCTTGTGACAGACCTTTGATCCTGAACACACGCTGAGATGTGACAGAACCGGGAGGGGTGCCCTGCACACACTGGCTAGCCTGCGTTTTGGGCCTTTTCCTGGTCTGAAAGGAAGGCTGCATCCTTAGAGAAGGTGACTCTTCATTTTCGTCACTCAAAAATTAGACTATATAATGAAAATCATCAAAAAAATGTCAAGGTGCTTATGCAAGTTACATACAAATTATAAAAACAAACAAGTAGACTAAGTAAATCTTTACCTGTTAGGTAAAGGACCGGGGCAAATTCTTGGTGTTGGGAGGAAAGCTCTGCTTTGGTTCCTCCCTCACGGTCTTTTTGCAGCAGTCCCACCCTGCTGTAGCAAACAGCCCAGCCCCACTTTGCTTTGAGAGGAGACCAGTACAGAAATAACACTGGACTTAGAGTAGGGGGTCCTGAGTCCAACTTTCATCTCTGTTACTAATTAGTTGTGTACCTTTAGACAAGGCACTTCGTTTCCCTGCCCCTCAGTTGCCTTATTATTCAAAAGGAAGAAGATTGAGTAGGCAGCTCCTGTGGCCCCATCACATGCTATCGTTTGAGGGGTAACAAAAGATTACACTCAGAGTGTTCTGGAATAATCCCTAGCATAGTTGTGTGCAAGATCAATAGGAACAGAACTCAATAATCACTTATGTCTCCTCCAGAATATGAAAAAAGACAGAAAATATGAATAGGGATGTTAAAGAGGAAGTAATGACGAGCAGAAAGCACTGGCAGAAGCAGTAGAAAAGGCGGGGAGAGGAAGTGTGCAGAAACGAGGGCAGGGGTCATGACCTTTTGTGTTGGTGGTCGCAGGGCACGGTGTGTCCAATGTTTGGTTTATTTTCCATGGGAGCAGCCAGTATCTGTTTGGGAACAATGAGTTAATTAATGCAACACAACTGAAAACACATTGGGGAGATCTTAGCATAATATAAAGCAGCATGAACATGGAAATTGTTTAGAACTAGGAAAATAAGGGCCCTGAAGCAATGTGACCAGGGAGGGTGCTGTGTGTGAACTAGACATTTCAGTTTAGTAAGCTGGGATCTCAGCGTGTTGGAAGAGTCGATGAATAGCTGTGATTAAACAATGATGTCAGACCATAAATTTAGGAACATATTAACAAGTTGGATCGAATGTCAGACTAGAAGTACATCTTTCTCTGGTCTTTTTATACTGTGAGGAAACAGTAGTGATAGCTGAGATACCTTACACCTAACTAGCTTTCCTTGACCTAAAGAATTAATCGGTAAGGGTTTTAGGGACAGTCTCTGGTCCTCTGTGATCTCCACCTGATTCTCAGATGGTCCCAAGAACAAAGCACCACCCCAGGGAAGAGTCACATAGAGGATGAACCTCAGCGAGCTCCATTCAACACCGACAAGCCACCTCAGTGTACAGTTAAGTGCCTTACAATCCCTGTATCAGAATTTTCTACAGAAAGGAATAGAGGCAGGGACTGCTCTCCATGGCTTGCATTTTGTTTGTTTTTATAAGTATGAGACCAAGAGAGCTGAGAGCAACTACTAATTCTTCAATGAATATTCAAACATTGTTAAGCGAGGACTTTGCAAGCCAGTTCTAAATGCCAGTCAGCCCCCAGCCACAGTGCCCATCTTCCTTCGAAGTGAGTTTATTCTTTCAAAATAACAAACACTGAGTTTATGCATTAAAGGCAAACTCAAACAAGCATCACATCAAACAACAGATTTTTTAATCAATTCGGTTGTTTTAGGCATCTGTCTCTGTTGACTAAGTGGTAGAAGTATAACAGTCTTCTCCCAGATGAATGAGTTCCAGCAAGTTCTGGCTACAGCATGTGAGGAGATCACCACACACAAAGTCAAGAAAGGAAGGAAAACACACTTGCAAACTGCTGTAGGCAAAGCAGATACATGGTCCCTGACTGTTCAACAGAAAAACATTCCTCCCAGGCACGTGTAAGGCCCATCCTACACTCGACACAGAGGCAGCATCAGAAGACAGAGGAGAAAAGAGCTGCGCAATTATCTGGTAACCTCTCCAGCGTCTCTCTTTCTCATGGTAAATGATTTTGTTTGGACTTCACTTTCTAGACCCTGAAAATGATTTGGAAGAATTCTGGGAGCAGCCCTTGCCCTTGGCAACCATCTCAGATTTCATTCTAGAGGGAGAGTCAGGCACCTGCAGAGTTAAAATCATATATTCACCACATGAAACGCGAAGTCAATGAGTAGCAGAAGAGAGTTTGATGTTTCCCAAATAAAGTAAAATGATGTGAACTCTTTTCTAAATTCTTAACATGTGCCACAGAAGTAGGTTTGCTTCAGAAACATGCCAGACCAAGCAAAGACCATTTCCAAACCACCTCCTTTATTCCAAACATGAAACGGATGGCCAGGGAAGAACTGGAGCAATAAACAGACCTCACCTCCGGTCCTGGCTCAGCCTCTAGGGAACCGTGTGCAGATTCCTCAGCCTCTCTTGGCCTCAGTTTCTCCATGTAAAAGGGAACTTATACCTATGTGACAGGCCTGCTGTGAGGACAGGAGACAATATGTGTAAAACACTCGGCACATTTTTGACAGAGCATGTGTACCTAAAAATGATTGCTAATACTACTACTAGGAATCTCTATCAGCTTATATGCTAATGATGAAAATATTTTTAAATGCAAAATTGTCTGTAGCTCAAATGCCAAGACAGTAGTTTTCTGCCTTCATTAGCACATATCTATGTTCATTTGCCAAGCAACCTCCAATTCCTCTTTGTTTTTTTATCCTAAAAATTTTATAGTTTCATTTTTTTGTTCATTGTATTGGGGTGACATTAGTTAATGAGATTATATAGGTGCCTTGGCCAGTGCGGCTCAGTTGGTTGGAACATTGTCCTGTAAGCTGAAAAGTTGTGGGTTTGATTCCAGTCAAGGCACATGCCCAGGTTGCAGGTTTGGTCCCTGGTTGAGGCATGTATGAGAGGCAGAAGATTCATCTTTCTCTCTCACATTGATGTTTCTCTCCCTCTCTTGCCCTCTCTCTAAAATCAGTAAGCATGTCTTTGGGTGAGGATAAAAAAAAAGATTACATAGGTTTTAAGTGTTAAACAATTCTATGATACAGGATCTGTATATTGTATTGTGTGCTGACCACCCAAAGTCAAATCTTCCATCACCCTGTGTTTGACCTCCTTTACCCTCTACTACCTCCTCCACCCCACTCTCTCTCTTATATCCACCATAATGTTGTCTGTGTCTATGAGGTTTTTTAAAAAATTGATTAGAGAGAGAGAAAGAAATATCAATTTGCTGTTCCACTCATTCCTGCATTTACTGGTTGACTCCTCTATGTGTCTGACAGGGAACTGAACCCACAACCCTAGTGCATGGGGATGATGCTCCAACCAACTGAGCTACCCAGCCAGGGCTATGAGTTTTGTGTGTTTCTTTTTTCTTAAGCATCTGAATAGAGAGGCAAACTTAGAGTGATTTCTTCTAGTCATCTTCAACGACTTTGCTATTAGAAACCTTCCCAATCAGTACTTGAAATGAAGGGTCCTTATGACTTTGGTTAAATATAGCTTTAAATCCTAGCCCTAGGAATCACATCTCTCTCCCCTCACCCTCACCCCAGAGACCTAGCTAGCCTTTCTCCCAGATAATCAGCAACCCGAAGCAGCAGAAGGCAGTAGCCTGGACCCAGGCTAGTAGCCTGGACCCAGAGAGTGATGGTCACACTCTGGACCTCTGGCTGGCTTAACATCTTCACCTAAGTTATGTTTCAGTTCCTGAGCTCTAAAGTGGAAATACCCCTTGGCTTCTTTCCCATGAAATCAAACAGAGGGATGCCAAAAAAGACCTTAGAACTGTCCTCAAGACTTGAAGAAATATTTATCACCCTTTCCTCGCCTTTAACCAATCAGCTCCCAGCTGGACCCCAAACCCCTCAACTCATGGTGTCTTGTGATTTTGCCCTTTGTAATCTGTTACACACACACACACACACACACACACGTGCACACACACACGTGCACACACACACACGCACACACACACACCATTGGGGAGGCAGGTCAGAGCACTAGCTCCCTGTCTCATATTGGCCAATTCAACAGTCAACTATTTTTTTCTCTCTGTACTACAAACTCCTGCTCGTGCATTTCTTTGGGCCAGTGCACACAGGCAGGTGGACCCAGGGAAGGACACTGGGGCTCTGGTCATATGCTTCCCTAATTCTCCATAACACAAAAATACTTATTTTACAAAAAGACTGGATACCCTCTTCAAATATTTAATACAACAACGACAGTCTCTCATCTCACTCACACAAAGGAAAAGGGGCATATGTGGACATGTGATATGGAAGACTAACTTCTACTGTTGAATCTTAAGAGATTTTAAATACAAGAAAGAAAATAATGCTAAAAGAAAGCCACATTCAACAAAATGCAGAAGCTATTTATTATCCTCTAAATGCAAAATTATTTTTAAGTGGGAATCTGCTCTTTGTTTGGGTAGTGATTTCTATCTGAAAAAAAATCCATATTTTCTCAACACTTTTAAAAAATTGGACAGGCAGAGGGAAGTTAATACATACCTTAAAAATATGGTCATCATTTATTTCAGCTTGACACATAAAGAGTTTGAACAATTTATTCACTAGAAAAAAAGCTTCATTAAACTCTGGCAAATATGCAAATTAACAAAATAAATATAGTATGCGCTAACCTCTAGGCCTAGTATTTAAAAATTAGGTTTCTGGTTTGTAGAAAGATGAATTTCCTTATAAATTACTTTCATTTCTTTCTTTGAAGTGAGGCTCAGACTTTAAATTTAATTAAGAAATAGAACTATGTGTATGAATTTTAAAGTTACAATTCACTATACCATTTTTAATCCACCTTACAACATTCTTCTGTTATGAGTTCCACTTGGTTTCCATGTTCATTCTCTGATGTGAGCAAAAATAATTTTGTGTTGATAATGGTTTTGAGAATTCTTTCACTTCTTGAAAAACTTTGTAACATTCTGTGGCACCCATAAAAACAGAACCAAGAATCCCTAATTTACAGAGTAGTTGTAGTAGGGAGAAAAATGGCCCCCAAAAGATCATATTCCTGAAATTTATAAATGTCACCTCGGTTGGATAAAGGGTCTTTGCAGATGAACTAAGTTAAGCATTTGGAGATGAGATCATCCTTGTTATCTGGTTTGGTTCTGTATTAGTAATTAGTCAGGGTTTTCCAGTGAAACAGAACCAGTTGGAGATACAATATCGACATCCCTGTATATATCTATCTGTCTGTCTGTCTCTCTGTCTTTCTACAGACAGATATCTTAGAGTTTTTAAGGAACTGGCTCATGCAGTTGTGGGGGCCAGCATATCCGAAATCCATAAGGCAGGGTGGTGGAAGAATTAATACAGTCTGGAGTCTCAAATATGTAGGGCAGGCCAGCAGGCTGGAAACTCAGGCAGGTTTTTTTAATGTTACAATCTGAGGCAGAATTCCTTCTTCAGGAAACCTCAGCCTTTGCTATGGAGGCCTTCAACTAACTGCATTCACATTATTGACAATAATCTTCTCAAAGTCAACTGATTGTCAATGTTCATCACATCTACAAAATACCTGCATGGAAAGATCTAGACTAGCATTTGAGTGAACAGCTGAGCATCATAGCCAGGTTGACACATAAAATTGAACAGCCTAATTGAACAGCAACAGGTTGAACAGCCTAGCCAGGTTGACACATAAAATTAACCCAAGCATCCTTAAAAGATACACACACACACACACACACACACACACACAGATACAGAAAATAAAGCCACGTGAACATGAAGCAGCGAGATGTGGCCATAAGCCAGGGAAGTGACAACAACCGAAGCTAGAAGAGGCAAAGGACCATTTCTCTCCAAGAGCCCCAGAAGGAGCATAGCCCTGCCCACCCCTTGGCTTTGGAAATCTGGCCACCAGAACTGTGAGAGAACAAGTCTCTGGTGGTTTGAGGTGCCCAGTTTGTAGACTATATTATGACAGCATGGGAAACTAATACGGTAGCTTTAAGTAGAAAACTAACATCTACTTCATCTAAATCTAAACTTCTCCTATTATTTATGATACAATGATACGACTTTTATATCATTCCATGTCCATTTTTCATCTCCCCACACTGAAAGGGCAACCTACCAAGACACATTTTTAGAGCAATGAACACCTTGCATTTAGATTTGATAATAATTAGAACCAATTTGATCAACAAATGCAGATTGTTAAATATAGTGTTATTGCAGAAATAATAAAATCAGAAATTGTGGGTTTTATCTCAAGTCATAACAGGTGGTAGAATAGAAGGAATGCAAAGGAGAGCTATTTTCAAGGGGGATCCACTGGGATTTAGTTGCCTGCTGAGTGAATGAAATGAGGATAAATTATGAATCAAATCTTACCAAAACTTTGGGATTGGGTGATTAGGAAACAAAGGTACATCTGGCAAGAAGCTGAGCAGAGGTGCTGAGTGTGGATGTGCTAACAATGCAGGCGGAGAAAGGGGAGGGTTGTGGGAGAGGATGAGAAAGCAGAGCAGCAAGTGCACAGGAGAAGGACTTAAGTCTGCGGTCTGGTTAAATTGGAGGGGTTCAGTAAACATCTTGTTATGAATATTTTCACCAACACACAGTTAACGCTACAGAAAATCCAAAGAGAAAACAAGCCAAGAATTATAGACGATTCCATTAGTCCTTTTGTACTTCCATTAAAAGGCATTGTCAATCAACAAATACAAAAGTTTAATGTGTTTTGCCATCCGCTCTCACAGTGAATCAAAGAGCTAATAATATTATTAAGCTAGGCTAACAATGACAAATATTAGCATTATGTGATAACTGATGACATTTTTCTTTCAAAAGCAGCACATTACGTTATCTGTACTCTTTATAATGACCATCCAAAGGAAAGAAAAATATTTTAATTTCAGAAAACAATGATGCCAGTAAGATCAATTACTGTTTAATTACCTAATAGCAATCGGGGAAGTTATTTAATAGTCATTGACAACACAGCGTCATAAGCACACAATATTTTTTACAAACAACTTCAGAAATAAAGTCATTTAATATAGTCTAAGACTTAAGCTTCCCCACAATTTCAGGTGGTTTCCTTTAAAGGAAATACTAGTAGCAAACACATATACAGTGTTGCCATGTAGTAGGCCCTGTTCCCTGTGCTTTCTGTGTATTGACTCACATGGTCCCCTTAACAATCCCAGCAAGCAGATATAATTAATATTCCTAGTTTATATACAAGGACATTGAGTCACAGTGCAGTTAAGAATCTTGTCCTGGACCACACAGCTAATAGGATTTAAATCAGGATTTTTCCCATGATCCAAATCACTAAGCTGTGCTGCTCTTTATAACAATGCTTGCTGGAAACAAAGGCTGATGTTCACTTTGGGAAAATGTGATAGGTGTAGAGGTAGTTTCCTTTTTTTTTATTGAGATGGGAACCAGCTGGAAAACAAAAAGATCAGTTATGAAAGTCAACCCTCCATTTATCTTTTCCTCTTATGCTGAGATCAGTGAAGATTCATCTTTGGCTCCTTTTGAAATTGCTTTTGTTTCTTTCAAAGAAAATGTTGAAATTTCCTTTTTTCTTGCACATTGCTGCAACCCAACTCTATCAAAGCTCTTTTTAAGCAAACCCACAATAAATGAAATGCTATGATTTTAACAAAAGGGCAGCACATGTTAAATCAAACTGAGTGCTAAGCTGTCAAATGAATTGCCTGAGTTTTTTAGTGGTTTTTTTTTTTTCAGTTTCGTTCCTCATGAACCAGAACTTTCTTTAACCAGCTGAGTCAGAGAGTTTGCTTAAGTGCCAAATCAATACCATCAGATACTTTGTGGGTCAATGAATTGTATCCAACCCAGAGAAGTTAGGATGTGCAAAGGAAAAGAAATTACAGTGTGAGGTTTTCCAGGCGTGTCACCCAAACCTCAGTCCATAGGGCATTAGAGGTTTCCCCTCTTCTACCAAGGACAGTCTTAATAAGCACCAAATTCAAGGCAATATTAACTCTTGTGCTCAAAGAAAGAAAGGAAATCAAAATCAATTCTCGTCACCCTCCCCAATCTTTCTGCTGGCATCATTTGTCTCATATGCTGTTTCTTGGTGTGGGTGACCAGTTGTCACAATGACAGCTCTGCAGGAAAAGGACGAAAGTGCTACTACCATCACCCTGTGGCAGACCCTTCTGCATGGTGTGGGCCCAGCTCCCACTCAGAGATGCACAGGACCCACGCCCAAAGATAGGTTCTTTTGTGGGCAATCAGATTTGCAATATACTTAGGCTGTTTTGAGATTACCTCTTTGCCTAAAAACCCCCTCACCCTGCAAGAACTTTGCAGAGGCCGAGTGTAACTGGCTGCCTATTCATTTGCTAATATCCTTCTTCTGTGATGTAATGAGGGGTATTGGCTCCTTTGTTGTAACCGGGATAGGAAAAAATATCTTGGAATGTAAGGAGATATTATTAGAATAAAGGCCTGTCATGGCGGAGGCCTCGGCTTTGGCTCCTCTTAAGAGAAGAGCCATGATGTCGTCCTTATTCTTCCACCAGACTCAGTAGTCTGTGTGGATGTTTTAATTCATCCATAATGACGTGGACAATGCTGGCCAGTGTCCACATCATCACCCTGAATGAGCCTGGGCACTGATTACATCATCTCTTCAAAGCACCAACCTCATGGGCACCCAGCTTAGGAAACTGAGCCCACTCCTAGCACAGAGCTCCAGCTGCTGCCACTGCTATATAACCAGGGCTCCATTCAAACCATCCTTTGGGATGTGGAGGGAGCACATGGCTACTGCTAGGATACCTGACTCTTCCCATTTTCTGCCCTTAAATGAAAAGAGAGAAGACAGCTTATCGAAATAATAGCTGAAGAAACTCTCATGCCTCTTTTAATATTTCATCAGTGCAAAAAAAGTGAAGGACTTAAGATGTTTCCCAGTTGTTCCCACTAGTTGTTATAGAATGAAAACCAAGGTCTTGTCTTTAAAACACTTTTGTAGATTGCCAATGGTCAAAATGATCATTTTGCCAAGAGGCAAATACGAAGACCTACTGGGAAAGAAGAAAGCATGTCAAAAATGCACACCGTTTGTCTAAAAGTATGAGGCAACTTACATTTGAAACAATCTGAGGATCCGCTCAAGATGGGGGTCAGGGCACAGGCTGCACTTCACCTTCTTGTCACAAATCTCTACAAGTGACAGAATATACAGACCCCAGGGAGACATCTGCCCCATGGGGTGAAGGGCAGTGATATCAGATTGGAGTGGCTGGGTGGTCCTCCCCCTCCACACATGCGCACGAGCGCGCACACACACACTTAGAGTGAGAAAGAGATATCATGCTCCCCTGACTGGTGTAGCTCAGTGGGTTGGGTGTCCTCCCACAAACCAGAAGATTGCTGGTTCGATTCTGGGCCAGGACACATGCCTGAGTTGTAGGCCAGGTCCCTGGTTGGGGCAGCTGATCACATATCATTGTTTCTCTCCCTTTCTTTCTTTCTCCCTCCCTTCCCCTCTCCCTATAAATAAATAAATAAAATCTTCAAAGAAAAAGATACCATGCTCTCCCTCCCACATCTCCAGATGCTACCAACCCCCGTGGAAGAGTCAATGCCCCAGGTGGCTGACTCCATGCAACAGGATCCAAAAGCCCCTGCACCTGGAGGACAAACTACTAGTATACACCCCCTAGTGGCACAGCCTAACAGCTCAAAAAGTCAATTTAGTAGTCATATAACATTAACAGCCAGTATGTATTAATACTAAACACTTCATTGTTTTCCTAACATTAAAACTTCATGCTTAATGGGTGGTAGGGCTAGGGTGTGTGCTAGGGGCCCTTCCAAATCCTTTGTATATCTTAATCATATAAATCTCACAAAATCCCTGTGGGTGGGAGCTCCAAGGACCTTTAATTTATAGGTGAGGAAATTGACACATACACATGTGAAGTCTTCAGTCACATCCCAGGCCATGGGGCTGTGGACCTCATCCCCTTGACCACCTCACTAGACTCTTTCTTGAGCTAACAGGGAATCGTAATGACAAGGGGGAGCACACAGACATTTGAGGAGAGGCAATGTCATGAAAAACAGGTAATAAATGTTAATATATATGGAAACGACATTAATAGAACAAGCTGCTCAAGAATTTAGATCAAGTATAATTAATATCACCAGGGGAATATGAGGCTGTATCATCCACAAGAAAGAATCAATTAGTTTCCACAGAAATGACAAAAATGATCGTTGACATTTAAATCTCAAGAGATGAGCTGAATAAGAGAACGGGCCCAGCTCAAGAACAAAGTAGAAGAATGAGCCAAGGAATCTTCACAGAAGCAGTTAAAAATACAAAGACACAACAAGGGTGGAAAGAAAAGCCAAAGGATGAGGAGGACTGGTTCCAATATTCGACAACAGGCTTTCCAGAAAGAGAGAAGAGGAGAGAATAAAGCAAGAGAACATGTAAATAGAACAAAATGTCCCAAAACTAAGGAAAATTTCAGGTTCTCAGATTTAGAATTCCCAATGAATCCTGGGTAAAACAAATAAGATAGACACATCATGATAAACTCTCCAGAGTTACTAAACATTTGTTTTTCACGGCGTTTGGCCACCTCTAAGACTGAGAGCACCTAATCTAAACAGACTCATTCTAATTTCCTTATTCTATCACTAACATTAATATCCTCTCAATATCTCAGTCTCCAAACGCAATGTCCTGTAACTTCTCTCTCCTGACTGCGGTAGACTGAATTATGTCCCCTGCAAATTTACATGTTGAAGCCCTAACCCCCAACGTGATGGCAGTTGAGGAAGGGTCCTTTTTTTCTTTGCAGCAAGACTTCTCAGAGCCCGTCACGTGCTAATACGCATCATGAATCTCCACTAAAGGAATGTGCTCTGCAGTATGTCTTCACATTTGACCACAGGACCTTTTTCTGACCCCCACTCTCTCTCCTCCCTCTGCTCCTGGATTTCCATTTTCGAGCTCCACACCCAGGGAGCTGCTACAATCCACCACAAGGAGGCTTCTCAGCTTCAGGCCCTGTCTATGCCTGTCAGTGTTGCCGTGGCACTGCCAGCTTCTTCTGCTCTCGGCCTGTTCACCCAGACACCCTTCCAGACCTTCTCCTCACACGAGCCCCTGCTGCTCCCCTGGTGGGAGAACTCACTTCCTGCTCCACAGAAAGGATGAAGTCCAAGCTGGAGGCTGGCTTCCCACCCCACACCTCCAACATGTCTACATCTACAGATGTCCTGGCTTCTCCCAGACAGGTTATTCCTCCTTCTAAAGGGGGACAGAGGCATTTTAGTCTCAGAAGAGAAAAGAATTGTCAGAGAAGGGAGGCTGCTGTTTGGGGTCACAGAGTCAGTCAGAGGCTGGAATCTGGTTAGAAGTCCCCTGAAGCCCAGGCAAGCGAGGGCCCTTTCCCCAGACCATGCTGCCATCTATCATAAATGCCTCCTAGGATGTAGCCCTGGTCCCAGAGGCTCACACAAGACAGACACATGCCATTAACACATTGCTCACAGAGCATAAAAATACCTACTCATCTTGTGAGTATGTATTGGCAGTATCCTGTCAAGCCCAGAACTATTTTGCTTCCTTCCTTTTCAAAATGTTTTTTAAATTTTAAACTTATTTTTCGATGTCAGGTAAAACATAGGGAATATAGTTAACAATATATGTGGTGCCAGGTAGGCACTTGATTCATCGGAGGGAAAACTTTGCAACCTATATGAATGTCTCATATGTCCTATATGAATCTGCTGGAAACTAATACCAAACAGTGTTGAATGCAAACTGTAATCAAAACAGAAAACTGATCTTTACATTTACTTTGAAATTATAGTTGATGTACAATATGACACTAGTCTCAGTTGTACAACATAGTAATTAGACATTACACACCTCACGGAGCGATCACCACAAGTCCAGGGCCCCCATGGCACCAGGCACAGTTACTATAACAGTACTGACTGTACTTCCTCTGCTGCACTTCACACCCCTGTGACTTCCTTTATCACTGCACTTTGTGCTTGTTTCCTTCTTCTTCCCTGCACTGTTTCCTCTAGATAAACCGATGTGGTCCTAGATCTGCTCAGGGGTTAAATAGAATGCCTTCTGTCCTAACAATCAAAACTAAAACTAATTTATTCAGATGCCTCTCAGGGAGCTCCATTTTTTTTTCCAGCATTTTCTCTGGGTTCCCACTGTGCTGAGGATGTCCCAGTAAGGTGAAAATAGAGGAGGAGCCACACCTGCAGGGCCCATAAAGGTGTGAGCTTGAGCACTACCACCATGAAGGTGCAAGCAGGCAGGAAACTCTGCTTTCGTCATCATATTCCCCTCCCACGTCACCACCACAGAAACAAACACATCCAGGGCAGTGACTTAGACATTTCACATTTAGAGACAACATGTGACTAAAATAATCATTGAAAGCCCTCTGCTAGAGGCAGGCCTCTTGGCCTCGAATCAACACTTTTCTTTCTCTACTGTTCATCTCCCTTGGTATTTAGGGTAGAGCTGCTCGTTATCTCTTTCTTTTTCCAGATACTTTGGGGAGAATTAGTTTTTTGTTTTTAAATACAGAAGACAAGGCCTTTTGGCAGTAATTAGATGAAGTCAGGAGGGTGGGCCCTCATAATAAGATTAGTGCCCTTCTAAGCAGAGATACCATAGGATGTCTCTCTCTCCCCAGGTGAGGACATAGTGAGAAGGCAGTTGTCTGCAAGCCAGAAAGAGAGTTCTCACCAGAAGTGGACCGTGTTGGCACCCTGATCTCAGACTTCTAGCCTCCAGAACAGTGAGGAAACAGAGTTCTATTGTTTAAGCTGCCCCGACTGTAGTACTTTGTTAGGCAGGCCAAGCTGACCAAGACATTTACTGTATTTACTCATTATTCTGCAGCTCCTCCAGTTAGAAAGAGCAGACCCACTCAAGCCAGTAGAGAAGCCATTGTAGAGACACATGTGTGAAGAAGATGATGGAATCCTGTAGAAGTTCACAATAAAAAGAGGCCATAACCCTGGTCTCACAGTTAGGAACTGGAAGGTAGTTCTGGACCTGAGGCAGCATCTATGGATCTGAGACTCATAAATATGAGAAATGACCATCAACATTAACAGATTCAGTTCTACTCCACGGATTCCTTCTACAGATCTGCCTCCTTGGTATTCCTAGCTCCAATTCCTCAATTCTCACCTTTCATTCTATAGAGCTTCTCCTTAATTACAGTTCTTGCTTCCTTACAACTTTGAGCTGCTGTGACCCACTTTGGGCCTAACTGTCCCTGCCTTCCGTGTCCACACCATTCTGTTGCTTAGACTCAATTACAACCTAGTTTTGGTCTTATTTACTTAATCTTCTTGTGATTCTACTCTCTTTTATGAGACTGAGTCTATAAAAAGGAGCTATTTTTCTTTTTTATAACAAATTGTCTTAATTGGTCAATTTAATGAGAATGTCTCCATATGGGAATATACAAATTGTTGAGCCTGTCCAATTTATAGGATATTGCCTTCCTCTGGACTTATTTATCATTATATAACTGACTCAGCAGCTAATCATGGGTTTGCTGTCCAATTTGCCCCTTGTTCACTGTCTGTCATAGTTAGTAAATTTTTATATTGTTTACTTGTCATGGTTTATAGGTTCTTGTCTCTCCTAGGTATTCTTTCTAGAATCAGAGCCTTTTCTGGTACTTAATGTTACATATTTATTGATTCAGCCCATTTTCTCAGTCCTAGTAGTAGCTTTGAGAAAGGTGAAGTGCTTCAGCTTTTTCCATTGTCAAAATAGGGGCGGAGAGGATCAATCAAGGCCTGTAGATATTAGCTGATTACACTATCTAAGGAGCATTAAAGTTCAGAAAGCCATGGCTAGAGGCAGAGGCTCCATGGGAAGACCACAGAAAAAAAAGGATTCCCAAGATTGGTTTCAGCACTTCTTATTTAGACAGAAATCTAATTTTTTCTTTTGACTACATTTTTTTTGCTGAGGAGTCCATAATAAGAAAATATGTCATTATTGCTGGAGAACTGGTGTGGCCAGTGCCATGGGACCAATGCTTTGTCACAAAATATTTCTTAGCAATACTTTTATTGATGGTAGTTCCATGAGGAAAATCTCCACAATGGCCACTATATGGTTAATAGTTACAGAGTTAGTAGATGGAGAAGTTGTCTGGTTCACTACTCAACCCCCACTTTCTGTGGGAACTGCATCTCCACTCTGGGGTGGACTCACGTGATGGAACTACAAAGCAGCTAACCGCTCCTCACTGGCAGATTACTGGATGGGTTCTAGAGCCGCACTTGGCTAATCAGACTTATCCCTCCCTGTAAACAGATCTGGGTCTAGTACCTCTGTCTAAGCATTGCACCAAGTGGCAGGGGCGCTGTGGGAGTGACCAGGGTGGACTGAGATTCCATGACAATGCATCTGCAGAAAAGGGAAGAATGACACAAACATGCCAGGAAAGCAGAGGGGATAAAGTTCCTGGTTCACTCGACTGTGATCCCTTCAGTACACTCCACTTCTGTTTTCATGTCTTACCAGACACAGTTGTCACTCTCAATTCTACTCCCAAATTTCTGTGACTTGTCACCTCCTCTGGCAACTCTAATCCTACATCTAGTTTACAAGCTTGTTCACAACTTCCTCTTCTCCACTTAGCTTCTCCAAAACACTTCATCAGTTTTACATTTCACTTGGATCTCTGTCTCCTAAAAATGCCTTAAATGTTCCCTCTACTTGGGTCTATGGATCTGTCCCTTTCTTCAAATGCCTGCCCTATGCTCCAGGTAGTCACACTTGCTCTCCTCACAGAAAATGTTCCTGTCCCACACCCCAGGTATTTATGACATTTATGACATTATCATGGCTTTCTAGGCCATTCTTTCAGGACCTATTATGTACCTCCTTGTGGTGCCAGCTTTCTCCTCCGGTGCGTAATAACTTGACTGCACTGTGAGCACTGCGGGCTCACCCTGGGCTCCCAGCCAGTGGCTCCTGCGACGTGTGGAGTTAGGAAAGTAACACAGGCTAGAACAAATCCAAATTTAGTAGAATCCTGCAGCTAGATGCATAGTCTCTAAAGAACTTGAGTTTCCTTTTTATAACTAAACTTACTATTTGTGTTGATTTTCTATTATATTCCTTGTACTTTACTTAGAGAAGCAGTGTAGGAATATATATTTACCCTAAAAGCAAACCTAAATAATAGAGAATTGCACAGCATGTAACATGAGGCCTCCCCTGCATGCGG
>PVKU01009866.1:0-57613 GCA_004027475.1 Anoura caudifer | reverse complement strand
CCACAGAATCAAAGACTTTAAGAAGTAGGAAAGTTACTCTGATTTAGTTCCCTCTATGAGAAATCTCTTAATCTTCAGTGGGCAGATGATGAAAGTTGAGGGGCAGAGGTTCCATGAACTATGTACCAAGTAGTCCTGTGTATTTTATTTTATGCCTCCAGAACATTAGTCTGAGAAGGGGACTGTCAGCATTATCCAGTTGCCAGAAGGGCTTTCGCGGAAGAGGAAGAGGGTGAACAAAAGGTCCTCTTCTTTATGGGACCTTAAAATGTAGTTAGGGAGACCTCTACGTCTTCAGACACCACCACAAGGCTTAAAGAAGATTAAGACACCGGTGAAGACACACACATTTTGAGCCTGGCTCTGCATCATCCATACGTGTTGCGTACGTAGGTATCGATACATGCATGTCTTGTGAAGGAATTCCTCGCATTCGTATTCTGTGTACTTTTAAAACAGAACCGGTAGGAAATTGCAGTGTTTTCCAGAACTAAACTGTAAATGGAGCCTGACATTCTTGCCATTGTGAGGAACAGTGTCTCAACCTTTGCATCCCCGAGGATATTCAGCATTATTTTTTGATGCTAGATTTTGAGTCACCACTAGGCAGTTAAAAAATGTCACAAAGTTCCATTTCTCTCCCTCGGGGCCTGCAGCGTAGTAGGTGCCAAATACATTTTTGCTGAGTTGAATTCTGATAGCCAAGCTATAATGCTGGAAAATACTCTTATCGTAAACTAGTCACGTGTTCCTTATTTAATTACCGGTGATTATTGGTAGTCTTTATTTCAGAGGGGAGAACTCTAATATGTACAAACCAAATATGTTTAATTGTTTTCTGCAGACGGACTAACAGGAGGACTTGCGCTCATTAAAAATTTACGTCTTAATCATAAGTCACAAAACCTACATCATTACTGAAATTCTTACCCTTTGTTGGATAAAGGCTAGTTAAATAGAACCACTGTTTTAAATTTTTATATGGTTCCTTTTTTAGACTTAAAAAATAAGTGAAACTTAAAATATAGGTTGTTCACAAACATATAAGCAAATCTACAAAATCAGGTTACCCCTCCAAAGTGGATAAAGTTTACAAAAAGGAGTGGCAGGATCGTGTTATGCACATACGGCCCTGACAAGGATTGATGAAGCCATGAAAAATAGTTTGGTGAGTGGCCAGCCATTCCCTGTCTGACTCATTTTCACGGGTTACCTGTTTTATGTGTTAGGAATGGAAAGGATTCCCTACGCACTGATTCCTGTAAATACCTGGTTCAGAACCTGTTTTGTTCTACCGCGAGTTAGAGGGATCATTTAAGATGTGTAGTTCCTACGGTGTGTTCTCGTTTAAAAACTGAAAAGCATAAAGAAAAATGAGAAGTAATGAACTTGTGATGTAATGTGAGTAAGGAAATAAGCAAAAGTATTTCCCTAGAACTAATTTGCCAATTTTTAGTAAAATTTATATTCATGGGTTATCAAATGAGTGAGCTTAATTTTTAATTTAGTATTCTGAGCCACATGGTACTTGCTTTATAGGAGTATTAAGAGGCTTAAGGAATTAAAATATCTTTGGCTTTTTTCCAGATGCCTTAGGAATGTAAAATGCTAAATACAGAGTGGTGTGCGCATGTGTGTATGTGTAAAGTAACATTTATATATTACATTTATCATTGGATGCCTTTTTCCTTTAAAAAATCAACCTATTACATTAATTTCCCAGTTTATCTTTTTAGTTTTTTAGTTCATTGTTGACAATTATTCTTACCCATTAAGGAATTTTTTCTAACAAAGTTGTTTTTAAATTATACTTTATTGATTATGCTATTACAGTTGTCCCATTTCTCCCCCATCATTTCCCTCCACCCTGCACACCCCTCCCACCCACATTCCCCCCTTTAGTTCATGTCCATGGGTCATAAGTTCTTTAGCTTCTACTTTTCCCACACTATTCTTGCCCTCCCCCTGTCTATTTTCTACCTAACGTCTATGCTACTTATTCTCTGTTCCTTTTCTCCCTCTGTCCTCCTCCCACTCCCCTGTTGCTAACCCTCCATGTGATCTCCATTTCTGTGGTTCTGTTCCTGTTGTAGTTGTTTGCTTAGTTTGCTTTTGTTTCAGGTGTGGGGGTTAATATCTGAGTTTGCTGTCTTTTTACTGTCCTATTTTTCATCTTCTTTTCCTTAGATAAGTCCCTTTAACATTCCATATAATAAGGGCTTGGTGATGATGAACTCCTTGAACTTGACCTTATCTGAGAAGCACTTTATCTTCCCTTCCATTCTAAATGACAGCTTTGCTGGATAGAGCAATCTTGGATGTAGGTCCTTGCCTTTCATGACTTGGAATACCTCTTTCCAGCCCCTTCTTGCCTGTAAAGTCTCTTTTGAGAAATCAACTGACAGTCTGATGGGAACTTCTTTGTAGGTAACTCTGCCCTTATCCCTTGCTGCTTCTAGAATTCTCTCCTTCATTTTAATCTTGGCTAATGTAATTGTGATGTGCCTTGGTGTGTTCCTCCTTGGTTCCAACTTCTTTGGGACTCTCTGAGCTTCCTGGACTTCCTGGAAGTCTATTTCCTTTGCCAGATTGGGGAAGTTCTCCTTTATTATTTGTTCAAATCAGTTTTCCACTTGTTGCTCTTCCTCTTCCCCTTCTGGTACCCCTATAATTCAGATGTTGGGACATTTAATGATGTCCTGGAGGTTCCTAAGCCTCTCCTCATTTTTTTGAATCCTTGTTTCTTCATTCTTTTCTGATTGGATATTTCTTTCTTCCTTCTGGTCCACTCCATTGATTTGAGTCCCAGTTTTCCTCCCATCTCTATTGGGTCCCTGCGCGTTTTCCTTCATTTCACTTATTGTAGCCTTCATTTGTTCATCTAATTTGCGACCCAATTCAACCAATTCTGTGAGCTTCCTAATCACCAGTGCATTGAACTGTGCATCTGATAGGTTGACCACCTCCTGGTCGCTCAGATGAATTAGCTCTGGGGCCCTGGTCTGTTCTCCCGTTTGAGCCATCCTTGTTTTTTTTTTTTTGTTTGTTTGTTTTTGTCTGGTCACAGCTGTTACGTAGTGAGGGGCGTAGCCTTAGGTGTTCCCCAGGGTGGGGCAGCCCAGTCGCTGGGTTGTGATGCTGGATGTGGGGGTGGGGTCCGAGAGGGAACAATGGCGCTTGCTCCGCGCTCTCTTGGATTCCAGTCCCTTCAGCCTCCTTCCCCCAAGCAAACTGGACCCCTCTGGTGCTGATTCCCGGGTGGGTGGGCCTGCACATGCTCCAGGACCCTGTGGGTCTCCCCAACCAACTCTCCTGTGGGGCTGGTACTCCCTCCGGCTCCTCAGCCCCTACAAGTATTTTCAGTTGGTGCTTTTAGGCTTCACTTCCCAGCGCTGGGGCCCTGCGTCACACAGTCTGTCTTGCTGCCCGTTTTCCCTGGTTTATCTGCACGTGAATGTGTGTCCATGGTCCGCCGCCCTGTGCGCCCCGCTTAGCCTCCTTGTGTTCGGCAATGCCGCCGCTTGTGCACCTGGGGTGACTGTGCCCTGGGACCACCAGCCACTGGCTTATCCCCCCACCACGACCTGACTCCGCTGGCTGCTGACTCCGCCCCTCTTACTGGTCTGGGTGAATTGTCGGACTCCTGCACAATTCAATATTCTCTCTGTCCTGGTTGGTTTTTTTTGGGGGGGGGGTTCTATGTTTTTGTTGTCCTTAATCTTGGTTGTGAGAGGAGGCGCAGCGTGTCCACCTGCGCCTCTATCTTGCCCGGAAGTCCCTAACAAAGTTAGTTTTGATGCTGATTTATATTGTGGTGAAGCAATGGACTCTCTGTAGTGGCCATTTTGGGGTCAGATTTGATGATGCTGGTTTTGCTGGAATGTATTATTGTTCCCTGTACACGGTATGATGGCTTTAGAGGCCCAGCGTTAGTATGACCTTCTCTGTGTGCTTTCCCTGGTGGGTTGTCCAGACTGAATGAATCAAACTCTCACTGCTGTTCTCACAGTTTTTTTTTTTTTAAGATTTAATTTACTTATTTTTAGAGAGACAGAAAGAGAGGGAGAGAAACATCAATGTGTGGCTACCTCTCACACACCCCCTACTGGGGACCTGGCCCGCAACCCAGGCATGTGCCCCAAATGGGAATTGAACCAGCAGCCCTTTAGCTCACAGGCCCATGCTGAATCCACTGAGCTATACCAGTCGGAGCTCATGGTATCTTATACCTTAATATGTGTGAGTATGGCTTTCATTTTATAAGGATGATGTTAGTAATGCCAAGTTTGGAACCTACGCCAGTAATCTAGTTTCCAAGTGGAATGTGCTTGATGAATCATCGGGATTATAGGAAGAAAAATATTAGAACTTGTATTTGCTTATGTGGTCCTTCGTATATTTCTCTTGTATATTTGATTTGATATATATATATCCACATATATTTATGCACAAATTTTCTCAACAGAAATGTATGTTGGGTGCATATTTAAACTGTTTTTACTAAGGTGTGATTGAAAACATTTGGAAACCAAACAGGTAATAGGTGGTACAGTCAGATTAGAGTGGTGGCATCGAGGATACGAGAGGAAGGGGGGTGATTTAAGATTCGTTGCACATTAGCTGCAGGTGAGAGATGAGTAAGCGTAAAGTGAGCAATAGGAGGGCTAGAGGAGGTACCATTTTCTTGTTTGTGTTGTCAGTTAGCCCAGGAGACTTGTAAGAACCGAGAGCAAATGTTGTTCACCTGTCTGTACCTTGCGCCTCACCTGGTGAGCAGCCAGGAGGAGGCCCTATAACACACAGGTGGCAAACACAAGGCCCGCGGGCGGAATCCGGCCTCCACCTTGTTTTATCCGGCCTGGCACCTTGTCTCTGCCTGGCGGCAGCGCCGACCTCCCACTTGGCTGTTAAGGAGCAGCTACATGTATACAGCCCTAAAATTACATTCAGCCCTTTGAAGGCAACCGTGAGGCTGATGTGGCCCCTGGTGAAAATGAGTTTGACACCCCTGACGTATAAGAACTAGGAAGTCCAGGGTCAGAAAAGCTGAATTTTCAATGAGCCTTTCCCCTCTAGTAACCGCCATTCCGTACTCCGGATCTCTAAGTTTGGTTTTCTGTCGTTAGTCATTTTTTTACTTTTCTGTTTCACATTCCACATACGTGGCACTTCAGATGGGTGTGTTTACATCTTTAATTTGCATACACTCAATCGAGTGTGTTCCTTTATGCCGCCTGCCTCTCCTGCGCCAGGAAATCTGATTTTGTTGGCTCCGTATCACGACCGCTGCCCCAAGAGAACAGGCGCTGTTGAGGGGGAATGAATGCGGGACGGGCATGGACGCAGGCCACACGGGGGCGCTGCTGCAGGCCGCTGTGCCTTGGCCAAGCCTGTGCTTGGTAGGAGGGTGGCCACGAGGGGCTTAAAGGGGAAAAGCTGCTGTCAACGCTAAAACAGTATGTTTTAACCATATAGTTAAAATAAAACTCTTTCTCAAATAAAACCGCTTGCGCTTGAGAAGGCTTCGTGCAGGTTGTTCCGTGATTGACGTGGGTGGGTGGGTGGGTGGTCGTGCGTTTTGCGGCACCAGCAGCTTCCTGCCTGGGAGGTGGTCTGGGCTGACAGACTGTGGTCACCGAGACAGATCGGCCGACCCGTTACCTGTGTTTATAGGTAAAGTTTTACCTTTTAAATAAAGTTTTATTGGAACGTTGCTACGCTCATCTGTTGGTTTATGGTGGCTTTCTTAGCAGAATTGAGTAGTTGTAACAGAGACCGCATGGACCGTAAAGCCTAAAATGTTTATTATCTGGCCCTTTACAGAAAAAGCTTAACCTACCCCTGACTGAGTAAATTGCAGATATTTGATGAATAGCTTTTTTTTTTTTTTCCCTTTCGCCAGCTAGATGTTTTTGAAGCTGTTTACGGGGTAGCTTACCTTTGATGAGATGACGTAGTGTACTGGTTAACAAAATTGGTTCTGGAGTAAAACTTTGTAAGTTCAAACCTTACCTCCACTGGTGGTCCATGAATTTTGTGACTTGGGGAATATTACTTCTCTTCCCTTTAGTTTCCTTTCTTAACAGTTGGGCCAATAGTAATATTAGCTCCAAAGCTTGTTCTGAGAATTAAGTAAGAGATAGGTTTAGTGTGTAGTAGGTGCTCAATAAACAAATATTAGCTGTTTCCATACGCATTTCTTTCCTTTGAAAACTGAAGTACAGGAAAAGGTGAAGGGGACTGTCGGTGGCAAAATGGTCCCGGTTATTGGCGATTGGACCTCGGTTCAGCTACCTTGGTTCTTGAGTTCTGCTAAGAGAAGCATTCGGAGCCAGTGAATTCAAATCGCAGCAAAAGCCTAGAAAGTCACAGAAGTAGGAAGATGAGCCAGCTTTTCCTACTGGGTGTGGGCTCAGGAAAAAGGGGCAAAAGAAGGGCCCTTGGAGCTTAGGGGAGGGGGCCAAGGAAAATGCGCCTGGCGGACAGCGCTCCGTGGAGAGAGCCGTGCTGGGTTCTGAGTTTTGAGTCTTTTTACCTGGACATCTCAGGAGGAACCCCGTAGAGTATCGATCGGCTTTCCCGGTGTGTCCTTTCAGGGTACCGGTCTCCACTGATTGGTCACTGGGGCAGGGGTCATTAGCTGTGTGCAGCTGGTCCTGATGTCAGCCATGGCACAGCTTCGTCTGATTTTGCTGCTTGTCTCGGTGTGGAGCTGAAACACACCTGAGGCCCAGGTGCTGCTATCTCTAGCTTGACCTGAACTCTGTCTCTGTAGTCAACAGACCCCGAGACGGTGCTTCCAGGAAGATCTGATGCTGATCAGAGCCTCTTTGTACTGAGGACTTCATGCCTAAGGGACTGGTGGGGCAAGGGAGTCGCCTGAAGCTCTGGTCCCCCTCTTGCTCCTCCTCTAAGGGCATCTCCCACGTGACCAGTGACACGTCAGGGGGGCGTCCAGGCTGCATGACCAGCGCTCTGAAGGGTCAAGGGCTCTGAACCGACCAGCTGTTATGCTGGGGGAGGAAAGGTTACCCTGGGTACAAAGTCTTTGTTTTTGCAGTTTTGCCTGTTGCTAGGCACCCGGGGCCTTCGTCCCTGGTGACATTCTGTACTGGTCCTGCCGTCCTTGGTATGCCTGCCTTAACCGTCTGCCGCATGCCTGTGCCAAGAGCTCGCGTCGTGTCTTAAGTTTGCACCTTCCCTGTACTTAGCCTCTGGCGGCGCTGATTTTGTCAGCGCTGCTGCAGATTTCTTTTTTAAAGGTGTTCGTTCAAACCTCAGGAAGTGTAGTTTGCAGTAAACTTTATTGAATGTGATTCCATGTTTAATTTTTTCTACATTGATTTAATGAAACTCAGTACAAGGTTGTTCATTGGACTGGGTGGTTTTTATATAGAAAATTTTCCACTGCCGTGAATCTTCATGCACCTGGATGTCAAGACTTGCTGAGATCAAGTTGCGTTCTTCATCTGCTTTAATCAGATCGCAGGTATAATGAAGTTCAGATTTACAGTTGTTTTGAGAATAAGCTCATTGGACAGATCAGAGATAAATTGAACTTGACCCTACATTTTTACTCATGTTAATTTACATACTACACTGAGCTCTTTATTTAGCTTTTAGGTGGCTGCATGTTGTGGGGCTGGTCTTTTGATTTAAGATACTGTGGACTTTACCTTTGTGTCTTTGTTTACATAGAGCCGAACTAGTAACTTTGTTCCCTTGTAGTTCAGCTGCTAAAGCTGTGAATAATTTTGTGCTGACCTCAGGTTGGCTACTTTGGAAGTCCTCTTCAGCGTGGCCTGTCTAAAACCAATAAAGTAGTACAGAGTGCCTAGTTGTATTTTCTTTTCTTTAGATTTTATTTATTTTTAGAGAGAGGGGAAGGGAGGAAGAGACAGAGAGAAACACCAATGTGTCGTTGCCTCTTGCACACCCCCTGGTGGGGTCCTGGCCTGCAACTCAGGCTTGTGCCCTGACCGGGAATCCAACCAGCGACCCTTTGGTTTGAAGGCTGGCGTTCAGTCCACGTAGCCACATCAGCCGGGGCTCCAGTTGTGTTTTCTTGACGGCTTGTGGTGGCCATTAGGCTTTTTTTTTTTGACTAGTGCTATAGTGAGAAAAATGCAGGTCTTGCATTTTAGTAAATTACCGTCAACCTTTATGTATTCATATTGTGCTTTTAGATTCTTCTGGTTTTAATTGAAGGAGAACAAGTTGTAAAGTCATTTATTAAGTAGAATCATCTCTCTCGTAATTCTTCAAGCATCCTGAGCTAGGAAGGGTGTGCGCAGTAAGTATAGCAAATTTAGAGCATTTGATTTTAATCTGCATCTGTGCTCCAATTTTTAGTGAAATAGGTTCTCCCCAAGCAGCAGATGAGGGTGAGAATGCTGAGGAAGCTGCTCTCTTGGGAAGCTGGATGACCTTTTGGAGCTGTGGCCTGTGGCTTCAGTGGGTGGGTTCAGGCATAAGCTTAGCAACACAGTCCCACAACGCTCCCCTCTCAGCCTGCAAAGAATTCTCCAAGCCGGAACATCAGCTGGGCTGAGTTCACCTTCATCTCTATCTTTTTTCCTTTTTTCCTGTCTCTAGAAGTCATGTTTGTTCTTTTTATGATTAATTTTGCATATTGAAATAATTTGATTTCTAAAAATTCATTTGCCACCTTTTATGTACCTGTCTGTGTAACGTAAGCTACACCTGTTAATTACAATTTTATTTAATTATCCAGTTAAAAATATTTCCTGGTAGCCGTATTTTTATAGGTTTGAAGACTTTGTGGGGTTTGGAAGCAGAAGTACGCACACATCACTCATTTTACTTATTGTGATAAATTGCATTCTTAACCAAAGCTCCTATGTCTGCTCAGAGGGATTCCTGAAAAAGTGCAGTTGTCTTCCTTGAAGCCTCTATCTTCAAGCTTCTCTTTATTTATTGATTTTATTTATTTATTTTTAGATTTTCTTCTTTTTTTTCAGTTGTCCCCATTTCTACCCCCATTACTCTTGACCCTGCCCCACCCACTCCCCACCATTGTCTGTCCCTGGGTCCTTTACACATGTTTCTTGACCCTCCCCCTTCTTTCCCTGTTATCCCCTCCCACCTCCCCTCTGGTCACTGTCGGTTTGTTCTGTGTTTCCTTGTCTCTGGTTCTCTTTTGCTCTCTTGTTTGTTTTGTTGCTTAGGTTCCACTTTTAGGTGCGATCATAGCTTCTCTTTACAGTCTGGTGGCTTTCATACCTAGATTCCACCGAACTCTCTTGACTGTTTATTTCCTTCTGAAACCACCTGTCAGTTTCTGTGTTGCAAACAAACCATTGTACTCTCTGACCCTAATTTTTTAACCTTTCAGCCTTTATTATCCTCCCTACCACTTTTTCTGGCTGTCCCATAATCTCTAATACCACAGTCGGTTCATTTTTTTATGGTCTGTCAGCCTCTGCTGCCTTCATTTCCTTCCTGTCTACCGTCTGACTTGTGATCCGTTTCTTCAGCCTTTTTCTTTGCGTTGCTCCTGTCAGTACCTTTAATGCCATTGCATTTTTGTCCTCCTGCCTTATCTGCCTGACAGACTTCACACCTGGATTCATCTGACTGTTCAACTTCCCTGTACCCAAGTGCCGCCAGGACCTCAGCTGGGCCCAGCTCCTTCTGCCTCCTCTTGTTCATATCATAGTGGCACCTTCAGATCTTTGCTGTTCCCAAGCCTCCTAACCAGTCATACCCCCTGCTCAGTTTTATCAGATGCCTCCGAAGAGCAAAGAGCTGCCACGTGGCAGAAGCCCTGATTCACAGCAGCGAGGGAGAGGCGAGTCTGTAACACACTTTTTGTATTCGTTCGTAACATCATCACAGGTTCTTGTGCGTTGGGTATTCGGGGTGCTTCACGGTGTTGTATCATTTCCTTGAAAGTGTGTAGACCACCTCAGTCTAGAAAGGCTTTAAAATTGCTCATAGGAAATGCCTATTAAATAGTGAAATAAGCTTAAAATGTCAGGACAGGGATGCAGAGCATCGGGGGGTGGGATAACGGGGGGCTTGTACTAGTTCTCTGTGGCTGCCGCAGCGAGTCACCACAAGCATCGTCCCTCACAGCGGCACAGACTTAACGTCTTACGGTCCACAGTTCAGAAGCCCTACGGGAGTTTCCCTGGGTTAAAAGCAAGGCGTCCCCACCTGCCTGTTCCTTTGTGGAGGCTCCGGGGCGAGGCCGCTTCCTCCAGCGGTTTGGGTATCTAGCGGCTGCTTACACATGGCCTGGCCTCTGACCTTCCGTCTCTGCCTTTAAACCAGCAACGGCAGGGCCAGCCCTTCTCACGTCACGTCACATCACTCTGACTTCTTCGTCTTTCTTCTTCTGCTTCTAAAAAGTGGAAGCACCTGGACGCACCTCATATTGGATTATAGTGGATGCACCTGGAAAATCCAGGCTACTCTCCCTACTTGAAGGTTAGTAACCTTAATTTCCCTTTGCCACATAACGTATGTTCATAGGACGGAGGGATTAGCGTGTGGACATATTTGGGGGGCCATTTCTCTACTTACCAGAGGGGCTGACTATAAAGTCTTACTCAGTTCTAATTAAGTCCTGATTTTGTCTTTGAGATGCCATTATGGTAGCCAAAAGGAAAACAGGAGGTATTGCTTGTTACGTAGTTCTTTGTTGTCCATTCTGACAAGCACACCAGATCTAGTAATGCTATTAAATATTAAAGCGCAATCAATCCATAGGACCATTTTAGACCTTCCCTGAGCCATGTTGAGTTCTGAGCTGTCAGAGGTTGGTATTAGTAAGGTTAATAAAAGTAATTAATAATGGATAATGCAATAATAGCAGGCTTATCTTTCAGATGCTATCTAACTGCTTTATTATTATCAAATAATTTCATATAAAACTGTCTAATTTCCTTATACTTAGATCTTTCATAAAACCAAAATAAAATTAAAAAAACAAACAAAGCTAAAAACCAATACACTTCAAGTAAATAGCACTCATTTTCTGAGATGGATGGCGCCTTTTTTTACCCTGTCTCTCTGGTCCTGCGTTGGGCCCTGCGGGGTCAGAGTTCCTACTCTCTGAGCTTTCTCCCCTTTGCTCCTGCCGTTCCAGCGGTTCTGCTTTACTGACAGTGTTTGTCACAGTCCGCTGAGCTCACCTGTTCGATTTGGCTGTAGGATGGTCGTCCGGTTGGTTCAAAATGTAAACTACGGTCTTTAGATCGTTACTAAACCGAAAATGCTACACTTTAAGTTCCTGTAGTGACCTTACACGCCACAGAGGTCTCTTGGCTGCCTTTGTCCCGGGGCTGCTTTGGAGACTCCAGGTTTGGCAAATACTAGATCAGGCAGAACGTGTTTATTTCTCATCATCCTGTGTCTTTTTTCCTCAGAGGTAATAGCGCATGACCTAGATTTTCAATAAATTTCTTTAACCCAATAGCTCAGATTATGATGAGACAGTAAGATTTTTAAGATGCTATCTGTTCCTAGATGTCATATTTAATCTGGAATATTTAGTGTTATTTCAAAATTACCAGATAATGAGGAAATTTGCCAGTACCCACACTATGCCAAAAGGGAGATATTTTTGGGTGGAGGGTGTTTTTCTTGGCCTGCTTCCACTTCACTGTGTTGCTGTATTCATCTATGAAAGCAACAGGTTTTTTTTTTTTTGTATATTTAAAGAAATTGCCTGCCCTGATTCATGCAAAAAATAAAAAAATAAAAAAATAAATAAATAAAACTAGGAGTTAAAGATAATTATATGTGTGAGTGGAGGGCATGTTGCTAGTTCTTAGGTTTCTAACTGGTTCTTTTCTTTGCTTGAATTTGGAACGTTCACTTTTTCCTTTTTGTTAATGTGTTCTGTGTGGTATGTAAGTATGTTGGTTTTTCTTAGCATCAAGAAAAGTTTTGTTTAAACTTTAAGAATTGTTTTGTATATAAGAGTGAATTTTGACTGGGATATTTTCTGTGTCTTCATGAAATGTATCTTCGCAGAGAGTTGGCGTTGCTTGTTAGACTGTTTGGTTTGATGTGTGAGCGGGGGTGGGGGTGGTTGTGGGTGAAGACCAAGGGAGAAACTCAGAATGGTAAAATATTCCTATGTTTTATATTTTCATATAATTAAAAATAATCACTACATATGATGTATTAAAAACCCAAACTTATTCATATTCCTGCAGGCTTTTATATTAGTTCATATTAGAATATTCTTAAATTTATCTTTTTTAATTACTTGTAATAAATTTATTTGGGCAGCTTAGGAGCTTCAGTTTGACAATACCTTTTTTCATATTGTTTTTTAAATGTACATGTAAATGAAGTTTATGAATTATTTTTTAAAAAATATTTTATTTTAAGAGAAAGGGGAAGGGAGGGAGAAAGACAGGGAGAAGATCAGTGTGTGGTTGCCTCTCACCCACCCCCTACTGGGGACCTGGCCTGCAACCCAGGCCTGTGCCCTGACTGGGAATTGAACCCGTGACCATTTGGTTCTCAGGCCGTTGCTCAGTCCATTGAGCCACACCAGCCAGGTTGAATATGTTTTTATTTGGGCAACTATGAGGTCATACTGGGATTTGATTTAGGACATATTTTTACTGAAGTAGAACATTGCATTTTTCATTTAAAAGAATTGGCTTGGGGCCTGTGATGGGAAAGATGGTTACCTTATCCTGTCTGTGTACCGTGAACTCACAGATAAATGAGTTGCTGAAGCCTAGAATTAAGTAATGAGGAGAACCTCCTGTTATGCTGGTCTCAGAAAGGGGTGTAAGTTTGGTTTTGGCTTTTGCCATGTGTTCTTTCTCATGGATTGTATCCATGATTATTTTCTCTCTATGACTGGCAGGGCTGTTTACTTAAATCTTCTTTGAAATGATGTAAAGAAACTGGGGAGTGGAAGATTAGGTAATTCGGTCACCGAAGCACATGCTGTTGGAATTTCAGCCGCGTGACAAAACCTGCTTCCTCCATAGCGCTTCCTTTACTGGGGCCTGCAGGAAAAAATGGCACAAAATACAGGGCATAAGATGAAGAATTTCAAACTCTCATCGCTTCAGGTAGCTTTAGTTCGGAGTGGGATAGGCATCCAGAGACCCAGCTGGTTTTTGTCTCCTCGTTCCTGAGTGTGGCAGCAGCGCAAGCCTCCTTTGACAGCGAGTCAGCGGATCATTTTTCAACTCTGTTGAATGCTCTGAGCAGAAAATGTACAGGAAGCTTGACTTCCATTTTGGTTGTTACGAAAATAATTTTGTTTTGTACTTGTGCTTTTCTTCTTTCCTTTGGGGAACAACAGGTGAGACGTAGCGTGCGCCTCTCTCTCTCTCTCTCTCTCTCTCTCTCTCTTTTTTGTGGTCTCCGAGGCTGTTTTTTCCATGGCAGTAACTGTAGTGGGATTGAAGTCATGCTCACAGTCCTCTTTGATTCTGACTTTGTTTCTCAGTGGCTGTCAGTGTTAACTTTTAAAGACCTTGCGCGGGTATCCAATCCCCTCTAGCGTAAACCTTCCTTGGTTTAGAATGCTGTCTGTTAGTTCTGGCTTGGTGAGATTGCTGTTTTCCTATCACTGTGTTTTCCTTCGTGATCAGGAGATTCACAGTTACGAGCCTCTGTGTTAGGGATCTCAGAGAACATGTATGGGCTACTTCGGAAGGGAGGTGAGTATTTTGGAGAAAGGGCCAAGTGTAGATCTAGGTCTGTTCTCATCGTAAGACGTTCCAACGGTTGCGGTGGTGTTTCTCTTCCGACCTGCCTGTCTCTTGGCGTCTTCCATTTGGGGACAGAATCAGAAAGGACATCAGGTAGAGGAAGTGTCTTGTAGTGAGAAATAAAACTCACTTGGAAAGTGAGTATGGAAAGTTGTACATTGCAGGAAGTTTGAATATATATTATGTGGGGCCACAACATATTACTACCGTGCGAGATGTATTAGAATGGAAGTTAAGGTATAATTTGTAATAAATAATTACATAAATATATGTAATATTTTCTGTAGTAATAGAAAAATGAAAAAGTCAATGTTTGAATTATTGCTCTCATTAAGATTGAATATGATTGATGTTTACTGTTCACTTGTACTTCTCAGGCTCAATTCTGATAATTGGATTAGAACAGTAATCCTTCTTTTGGATGGAAACTGCTGTTCTTAATTTTCTTAAATTATTAAGAAAAGAAGGCTTGCATATATTTGAATGAAAAATTATAAGCAGGTCAGCCCTGGCTGGTGTGGCTCAGTGGACTGAGTGCTGGCCTGTGAAATGAAAGGTCCCTGGTTCAATTCCCAGTCAGGGCACATGCCTGGGTTGCAGGCCAGGTCAAGTGTCCAGTAGGGGGCGCTCAGAGAGGCAACCACACATTGATGTTTCTCTCCCTCTCTTTCTCCTTCCCTTCCCCTCTGTCTAAAATAAATAAATGACATCTTTAAAACAAAATCATTTTAAAAAAAAAAAGAAAGAAAAATTATAAGCAGGTCGTAACCAGCAGTGCTTCTGGCTGTACCAGTAGTATACATGGGTAAAGTTTTATGTACTAAGTCTGATTCATTTACCAAATCTCTTTGTTGAAAATATTTTTAATATTAGAGCCTACCAGGTATAAATCAGAGGTAACCTTTCCTTAACTCCTTGTTCCAAACTTATCCTAGTTTGTCGTATCATTTTATGTGGGCATAATAAAACTTCTTTTACAGAACAAACAAGTTGACCTTATTTTAAGTATTAGGTACATTTGGCCAAAGTTGCAAAAAGGGACATCTTGCTCATTTAAAAACATTTCTCTGTTGACTTCTATAACTTAAGTGCTATAGTAGTAACAAAGTTTGTAGCCAGTATGCAATAAAAATCAATCTTAGTAACTTAAATATTTAATGCAGGGGACATTTTGCCTTTAACTGTATCAAGTCTTGAGGCATTTAATTCTCTGTTAACACTTGCAAGGAAATATTGAAATGGATAATGAGTATCGATAACCTTGCTATTAAAATGCTCAAATATGTCAAAATGACAGTTAATTCCTATTAATTCTTAGTGATTTCTGTACTTTTACATAATAAGTTCTCAGTTTCAGCTGAACTAAGTTAAATAGTTAAGTGTTTGGATTGATGCATCATTCCAGTACTTGCTATTTTCCAGGTCTGAGTTATACATGGATTTCTTTTCCCTTTTCTAACAAAGATTTTATTTATGTATGTTTAGAGAGAGAGTAAAAGACAGGCGAAAGAGGGAGAGAAACATGAATGTGTGGTTGCCTCTTGCGCGCCCCCTAGTGGGGACCTGGCCTGCAACACAGGCATGTGCCCTGACTGGGAATCGAACCTGGGACCCTTTGGTTCACAGCCTGAACCACACCAGCCAGGGCTGGATTTCTTTTCATTCGCTCCTCCTTCCTCTTACCATAGCCTCTCTTCACACCTTTCCATCTTAAAAAAAAAGAAGAAGAAGAACAGTTGATTTTGACGGCATTGGATTATATGCTTGGCATTTATAGGGAACTGTAGATGTGTTCATGGAGTCACCGAATGGTAAGCGGAGATTATAAAGAAGTGCTGGAAATTAGACGAATGGCGTGTAGTGAATAGATTTTTTTTAAAAGTTGAGGCAGATTCTGGCAGCGAAAACTGTCAACCTAGCCTTGATCTGTGATGAAGATTGTGGAACTTTTACAAGAGATGTGAGGAACAGAGAGAAGAAAATGGAATGAAACCAGACGCCACTGTGGAGTACTCACTTCAAATCTACCTCGTTTCATTTTCTGACCAGGATCGCCAGCTGGCTTGACAGATAGAGGGAAGTCTTTAGATGTGTAATGTGTTCCGCTTTTGATGGACATTTCAGAGCAACTTGGGTAGCAAGATAAAGGACCTGGGAATTCCCGAAGAAGCGTCTGCTTTGTTCCAGAGCAGTACTGCTCAAAACGTGGTCTGCAGACCAGCGTCAGCCCGTACATTGTTACGGACCTCGATCAGATTGCTGCTTCGGTTTCTAAACGGGACTCCTGATTTCTGTCTTCATGTCACAGCAGAAAGGAAAGGGTCGGACTAGATGATCTCTTCGCTCCTGTCCTTGCTCTGAACTTCTGATGCTTGGGGCTCTTCTTATTCCTAATTGCTGGGTTTGGCTCACTGCAGTAAAATGCTCGAATATATAAAATAGGTGTCTACTAGTGAGGTGGAGCTGTATCAGCAGGCCCGACCTATTTAGGTAAAAACTCAGCAGAATGAGTGGTTATTCCTCCGTGAGCTATTCTCCCACGTGGGAGGGTTGTGCTGTCAGGCAAGCAGTGGGACTCCTTGTGCTTGTGAAAACAGATAAGCCCACAAGCCAGGGGTCATGGAACAATAAATATGCTAGTTTCTGTTGCTGGTATCACTTTCATGGCGGGAATTGGGCATAGTCAGTGTAGGTTGGGAATCCAGGCTTGAAAACTGGGAGACCAAGATTAAAAACCTAGGTAGGAGTTCTTGAAAACAGTACATAACCTAATAGTCACACTAGAGGTTTTCTTCTGGAGTGTGGGGCATAGGTTCTCAAAATACCTTTATATTGGTCTCATTGGATGTGTGAGGCAGATCTTGTTGGAGGTAAATAAATAATCCTCGTTAAAAGCTACAGGAAAATAAAATATGGTCTAGATCAGTGGTCAGTTTTTCTTTCCCTCTCTTTTTTTTTTTTGGAGGTGGGCACGTAAAGAAAAATTATGTACATTTCTCCTCTCATTTCATACGTTGAGTATTTTTATATTACAGCTGTCTGGAGAACACTATCTGTTTGGCCAAGAGTGAATGCCCCACCCCCCCCTCTTTTTGGAACAATGTTGAAAATAGGCTCTCCTGGCTTTCTTTCCTTGTTTATAGAGTAATGTGATTTCTGTTAGAGTATCTTTTGAGTTTTTGTATCATGCTTCAAAGAAATAAACTCTGGTTACAAAGCAGTTGTGGAGTATATGGATCCTCTTCCCTCTTACCGCTCCCTGCCTGTTTTCATGGGTTCTCGAACAGACGTCCACCCCGGTACCTGCCGCCTGCAGAGGCGGAGCTGGCTTTCGCTGACTGTCAGGGCAGGTGCTCGGTTAACACGCTCCGAGAAGGGCGTGCTGCTGTTCTGTGGCGGCGGCTGTAGTGTCCAGAGGTCCATCGGTCCTTCGGTGGAGGCGGGTGGCGCTGATGGATAATTTCACAGGCCTCCCTCACTTAGGTCATCTTCACTGGGGCTTATTTTTTGCTTCGTCTCTGTCCTCTTGGTTTAAGAAGAATTCATAGTAATATAAAACATTCTAAAGTATTGCAAAGCATTCTGTTACTAGAATCAGTGCGTTAATAACAAATCATTCTAAGTGATCAAGTTGCCAGGTAAGAGGCCAGTGGATAGAGATGAGGGGAACGGTTAACACTTAAGAACGCACATGAGTTAAGGAATTAACGTGTGAGTGAGTACCACGCTCTTTCCCGTATGGAATTTACTGAATTTCCTTTTGAAATGGGCTTGAAAGCTTCTACTTTAGTGGAGGAAATACATAAACGGCAAAGAAAGTCCTTGGTTCTGCTCGCACCGTCTGTGTAGGGAAAGCGAAGGGTTTCTAGTCCCAGTAAACAGTTTTCGCCCAGCAATACTGCATTACACAGGCTTACAATTTGGGATTGAGAATCCTGGATATTTAAAGAGAGAATATGCTGTGTTCTAATGGTTTCTGAATTTGCGGAATATACAAATTGACACACATTGACCATTCAAAATATGAAACTTTCAATATTTCATTGGCCAAGTGAAAAAAAGAACCGATCGTTGTGAGGATTGTGGTGATAGACCAATTGTTTCGAAGGCAAAACTTACAAAACCTTTGGTAGGCTTTGAATTAAAAATCTTTGTATTTTAGCACATGTTTATAACCCCAGACTCATGCTTGGGAACTCCCTTTGCAGGGCAGTGCTGTGTTAATCTTAGCAAAAACAAATGAAATTTACCTCTTTCAGTTTTATGGAGTAATCAGACATCACATCAAAGGGATATTGTAACTTCCAGGGAATTTGAGGCTTGGCAAAGTAGAACACAAGATGAAGAATGAGAGAGAAGCGTGAGAGGGGTTGTTAATTAATTTTGGTGCAGGAGGGAAAAGGGAAAAGGCATCTGGAAGTTGCTTTTAAAAATTAAAATTCATCACAACACAACTCAGTTTCCCTGGGTTTGTAAATAAATGTTGTACATAGGATGGCATCCAAAGGACAAAACAATAAAAGCAAAACAAAGCTGAAGAAAATAGAAGTTACCTTGATAACTATAAATACAAGGAAAGTCTCGTTTGGGATGGAATAAGCTGGGGCGTGGAGCGCAGTTCTTAACATCACTTTCCTCGACTTTGTTTCTTAGAAGTTTTATAATGACTTTGAACCCTGGGATGATAAATAATGAGTAAGTGCTTGGATAAAACGACTTTCGAGGTGTCACATCTGTGGTGACTCTAGTATAAATTACAGCATAAAGTAAAAACTTCATATTCACTCTGTTAGTTGTGGGATAAAAAGTATTTCTTACATTAGACAAGACATGCAAGTGGAAATCTACAAGGATTACAATTTTAAATTTTATTAATTTTTTAAATATTTTATTTATTTATTCAAAGACAGGGAAAGGGAGCGGGAAAGGAAGAAAGGGAGAAAAACACTGATGTGTGAGAGAAGCATCTGTTGGTTGCCTCTCGCACGTCCCCCAGCTGGGGACCTGGCCCGCAGCCCAGGCATGTGCCCTGACCAGGAATAGAACCAACGACCTTTTGGTTCACAGGCTGGCACTCAGTCCACTGAGCTACACCAGCCAGGGCTCAAATTATATATTTTTTATTATTTGTTTTAACTAAGATACTAACTTGCATGCAAGGTTTTAAATGACCTTTCAATTAAATAAAAATATACTACAGAAGGCAAAATTTCTTCATAGACCCGAAAGAGACAGTTAAACTGACATTTACAATACTCTGTCGGTTCCCCGAAAGTGGACTTGTAACTTGACTCTGAGGCAAGGAACATAACAATCTACTATTTGCTAGAAATTAATGGGAGAGCCGACACAGCTGTAGCTGTGCTAAATTTAAAGTAGGCAGCTTCACGAGTTTCATGCTACGTCTTCATACGGTCCCTTCACTGAATTCTGAAACCGATACAGTATTAATCCCAGTATTTGAATGTGAATAAGAAAAATATTAACATTAAGTTTTACATACTGTGATTTTAGGGAGTTACAGCTCTTTTAGCAGTGGTACTTAGGACTAGTTGACGAGGTGCTAAATCAGTAGATTAGGTACTGTGCCTTTAAATTTGGCCTGGAAAAGTATTTGCACTTCAGCTGCCGAAAGGAAATAAAATATTTTGACTGCAGTTTGAGAAATTTGACAACCTTGTATTAAATCCAAGTGTGGTTCTGCGTTTAGTACGTGTCGGTTTACTTGTACATTGCAAAACATGTTGCTAACTGTATTTGTCATTTGCTCATGCACGTCATTGCTCATGTGAGCGTCGCAAAGTGATTTCCGATCCGTGTCTAAACAGATAAGATTTTCTATTAAGTCAGCTCTGCAATTCAGTTACTTGGTTGTCCTGCGCACATTACTTGGTGCAGTGAGAAGGTATTGAAAGAAGTGGAAGATTGGGTTAAGCCGTGCTGTGGTGAACCTTGCATTGTAGCTGATCTTGATCGTGTTTTCAGGAAATGTACAGAGATCCTCATGAATGCGTTGGAATATTGAGTCGTAGGTGCCTACGAAATCGAATTGTCCACGTGAGCCACGGTTGTGCTCCTAACCCTAACTTCAGCCAAGCCTCATTTACATATAATTGATGCTACATTATTTTTAAAAATGATTTTGAATTGGGTATTTTCCCCAGTATAATAATCCGTGGGTCTCTATAATTGTAGTTCTTACTGTATTTTCTGCTGTTTTTGTACCTGTTTTCTCTTCCACTAGATTATAAATTTATGAGGACTGTTTTGTTTTCCTTTGTAGCCTCACAGACCCCAGCAGTTTTCCTCAGAGAGAAGTAAAATAATACGTAGCTATAGAATTATTTTGTACCATATACCAGATAGTACATATTCCTGATTCTTCCTTTGTAATATTTGAGCTATAATTTATATTTATGGTAACAGTGAAAATAGAAACAAAAGTAGTGTGGGATTTTAAAAATTCTTTACTTCATTCAGTTATATAATCTATCTAGATCAAAGTAGCTCTTTAACACATGTGACTTTGGACACTTTTGCTTGAAAACCACTACCTGCTAATTACTTTTTTAAGATTTTTTTTTAAGTGACCACAGTTGCTCTTAGCAAACATTTATTGAGTTCCTACTATATAAGGGATGCACGAGGCCTGTCCCGAAGGTATCCAGCCCCGCAATACAAAAAACAAAGACATTTAGTGAAGAAGGTAGAAGAAACCTTGTGCAGCGGACCAGGATGCCTCCGCCTCGGTCCCCTTCCGAGCAGGCCCCTTGGGACCTCACAGGGTTCTCCCGGTTGCCGTCAGCTGCCCTGTCCTACTTTCCCGAATCTCCTCAACAGTCTGAAATTTGCTCCCTTTCAAAGGTGGTTATAGTTTTTGGGAAAAGCCAGAAGTCGCAAGGCTGTAGGGGGCTGAGTCACCTGAGCGATCTGATATTTTACCAAAAAGCTGTGCATGAGAGGTGATGCGTGAGCAGGTGTATTGTGACGGAGCTGATGGATAGTCACCAGTTGCCCGTAGCTGCAGCCTTCTGAATCATCTGAATGGTTTCCTTGGGGGATGTTCCAGCTTAACGTGGAATTTGGTGGAGATTTGTCTGTTGGTCTGCTTGCTCAGTCATTTTGAGTGTAATGGCCACACAGCACATGTGTTCACTCAACAGGGTCGACCGCCCCTGCTGATCAGTACAGTGAAGTCGTCATTGTTCGTACATGCGCGTTCCAGTTCATTCTCCTCGGCTGCTGGGTTACATCAGTGTTGCACAAACCATTGTTGTTATATTAACAGGGGCTGAACTTTTTCTGGACAAACTGTTTTTTTAAATCCTCACCAAGGATATGTTTATTGATTTGAGAGAGAGAGAAAGGAAGGGAGGAATTGGGGGTGGGAAGAGAGAGAGATTGCTTGCCTCTCATAGTGTCTGGACCGGGAATCAAACCCACAACCTAGGTATATGTGCCCTCACTGGGGATCGAACCCCTAACCTTTTGGTGTGTGGGACAGTGCTCCAGCCAACTGAGCCACCCAGCCAGGGTGACGCATATGTTCTCTTATCCCAGTTATTTAGATTTGGAGCAAAAACTTGTTACGGTAACTTGGATATGTGTCTTACTAGTATTACTCAGAAATTTGAACAAAGCAGTGTGAGGGGAATTTTAATTTAATGAAAATTGTGCTTCTGCAATAAGCTGGGAAAGTGCTGTGCCATATTGGGCAGGAACATCTATATTTTTTAAGATTTTATTTACTCATTTTTAGAGAGGGGTAAGAGAAGGAGAGAGAGGGAGAGAAACATCAATGTGTGGTTGCCTCTCATGCGCCCCCTACTGGGGACCTGGCCTACAACCCAGGCATGTGCCCCGACTGGGAATCGAACCTGCGACCCTTTGGTTTGCAGCCTGTGCTCAATGCACTGAGCCACACCAGCCATGGCAGGAACTTCTGTTCTTCACAAGATGCCCAGCACCACTCACTGGAGCTTCGTTAACACTCATGGAGTATTTGAATGACTGACTGAATAAATGATAGACCAATCGAATATAGTTGTGGAATATTGGTAGAGAGTAATTACCTGTCCAAACTGCTGTGCAACCATTAGTACTTGAGTTGTTTATGGATTACGAGCTATACAATTGATGTTGTACCATGTACAAACTTATATGGAAAACTTTATTACTTTGAGAACTCGTTATTAAGTAGTGGGTGCTACTTGCCTGATGTCCATTAAACTGAAGCAAGGGAATCTTACTTCCACTTTGGGGTGCCAGCTGTTCTGACTTCGAGTGAAAGGGAAGCAATTTAGGCACCATATGATATGGACTTCATCATATAATATCATCAGCAGTCTTTGGCATGTGTATATATATTTTCAGTAGCCAGTAAATATTTTATCTTATGACTCATTGGAAGTCAGTGTTGCAATGACTTGTTTTGTATCGAAATACACGGTCAGAAATGGTAGTGTAAAAGTGCGTCTGGGCAATATAAATTCATTTCATCCAGTAAAGTAGGGCTCAGATTTTATGTTGGGGCCAGACTGTAAAACCCTATGTTCCAATTTGGCAACTGAGACTTGATCCCACGTGGTGACTACGGGACCTGGACTATGGTGAAGAGAGGAAGGTGGGACAGACTAGACTGGATCTGGTAGCCACGTCATCTCCTGCGGCGGGGCCAGGGGTGTCTGCTCCGGCTTCTTCGGAGGGAATGCCATGGAGAGGAGCTTGGCGCCCTAACAGTCCAGGACCTCTCATTTCAGAGTGTTTTTAGTTTTTCTATGCAGACCACGCTGTTTTATCCCTTTGGCCTTGGCTCATGCTGTTACATGTCTTTGGAACGCTCTTCCCCTTCTTGGCCGGGTGAGCTCATGGTGTATTTTGTCACGGAGTATTTTATCGGGAGAACCTGTCTCCGCAATACAGTCCTGGGCACGTGTCTTTGTGTTTGCAAAGGGGAGGGCAGGAGGGTCCTTTGGAATGCCAGAAGAGGACAGTACATTGGTTTATTTATTTGGAGAGGAACAGACCCCAAGCTTTCCTAGCAGAGGAATTGATACAGCACTCACGTTGCATCGTGTGTCAATTGGACACTTGTTAAATACAGTGTGAGAAGAGTGGGGATTTGTGAGGCACAGAGGGGTGTGTGTCGGTGTCCACACTTACTTGTTGGTGTTTAGCACGCTGCACCATTTTTAGTGTATGTGTTTCTGGTTATCTCGAACATTCAGACTTTTTGGTTCCCCTTGATGATGTAAAAGTACACTTGGCTTAACTAAGTCTGAAGTTAACCATTTCCTTGGCCCTCCTTTTGTGTGATGGAGACCCTTTGGGGCACTGTAATTCTGTTTGCTTTTCCAACTCAAATGCTATTCTCCTCAGTATTTTATTTTCATATATTTTATGCCTCCTTAGTTGTTACCCTTCCCCTTGAGGGGCAATGCTTATGATTTAAAAATTCACTTGCACATTTACTCAGGCGTTCAAGTCTTTCTTGTGACTCATTTTCTTTTTGATTGTTTCCTTCTCAAAGTACCACTTTTAGTAGTTGTTTCAGTGAGGGTAAAAAACAAAGTATTTATCTTAAAATACTTTGATTTTGTCTTAACAAAGTAAATACTTTGTTTTTTGTCTTAATAAAGTAAATACTTTGTTTTTTGTCTTAACAAAAACAAATACTTTGTTTTTGTCTTAAAATATTTCACTTAAATGCTAGCTTTGGTTGGATATGATGGTTATTTTTGTTAATCTAAAGATACTGTCCCATGATCTTCCATCTTTTGCTATTGCTGGTGTTAGTCTAATTCTTTAGTGTGAGGTTTTTTGTTTCTGATGTTGTCCGTGGGTTTACTGATTAGGATGCAAACTTTATGTTTTCTTTCCAATTTGTTCTTTATGTCTTGTGATCTCCTTTTCATATTTCCATCCCTCTTTCTCTGGATTCCTTCTGTTTAGTTCCTCAGATTTGTCTTCCAGTCAACCTCTACTGTCTTCATCTGTGTCTAATTTACTGTCCAGCCAATCGCTGAGGTTTAAATTTCAGTGCCTAATTTTCATTCTAATAAGTTATACTTGATTCTTTTCTTATCTTACCTTAAAAATACTTACTCATTCTCATTAAATTTTTTTCTAACATCTTTAATAAATTTTAACTTAATTATTTGAGTTTCTGCTGCCTAGTTCTGTTATCTAAATGTCTTGGGAGCGTAAACCACTGTGTGTTGTGTATGGCTACTTTTTTTATAATGGGTTGTTGCCTCGTGTATTTCGTAACTTTGGGTTCTGAAGTTATCATCTGTCTGCCTTCCCCTGTGGAAATTCTGTGTCTCCAGTTTGCGATATGTTCCTTCATATCTGTTTTGTACTAGAGGTGTCCCTGGTTTGATTTAGCTTAATTTCTTGGGCTGCGAGTTCTCATACCAACCATTGTAGGTGTTTGTGTATATACCCTTAGTTTCATATTATTGGGATCTGGAGACTTTCATTTAATCTTTGGGAATCAAATTGGTAATTCAGTTGGGTTGTACCTGAACTTCTATGCAATAAGATTTGAAGATTCTGAATGTAGATTCTTTGTCCTAGAAAGTTATTGACTGGTGGACAGAAAAAGGAATGAGGTACTTTTGAAAAGTAAGAATGATTTAGGCTAGTAATTCTCAAACTTTGTGGTTATAATAAGAAGGGACTCTTAATACTTCTAGGAATTATTTGAGGGCTCTGAAGAGCTTTTGTATCTGTGTGTGTGTTTTTAATCTATTGATATTTACTGTGTTAGAAATTACCACTGGCTGGTGTGGTTCAGTGGGTTGAGCGCCAGCGTGTGAACTAAAAGATTGCCAGTTTGGTTCCCAATCAGGGCACATGCCTGGGTTGTGGGCCAGGTCCCCAGTTGAGGCATGCAGTAGGCAACTGATCGATGTTTCTCTTGCACATGGATATTTACCACTGGGAAATTTTTATAATAAATTAAAATATTAGCAGACTCATAAATTTTAACATAAAAGTTTTTTATGTAAAAAAACTATTTTCCAAAATAAAAAAAAAAAACAATTAGTGAGAAAGTGCCACCGTTGCATTATCGCAAATCTTTTTAACATATAGCTGAATAGAATTGACAACAGCTGAATTCTCATGCCTGCTTATGAGTATCATCTGTCTGCGGCGTGGTTCTTTGAAGTAAACGCATGAAGCAAATCTGGCCTCTGAGAGTCATACTGGGAAGGAGGACTGTTCTCATAGCGCCCTCTAATAATTGATACTATACCAGACTTTAAATACTGATAATTTCTTAAAGATTAGTTAGAATGTAGAATGTGAAGTGACATCAGTGACAATAAAATTCATTGACTTACCCTGCACTCTGAAAAGACCTTTTACCTATGTATTATTTAAAAAAATTTTTTTTTAATTGTTAAGCAAGCCTTATACTTTATTTGGAAAATACTTGTTCTCTGAGTTACACAAGCCTTCCTAACGTCAGGTTACCCACTTCATTCTATAATATCAAAACACACTCCACCTTTGTTACCTTGGCCACCGTTTTCATTAGAGAATTCCTTAAGCATTGAGAAGTTTCCAATGCCCAGTAGATACAAGTTTTCTAAAAATCTAGTTTCTCTCTTGAAAGATTGAATTTTATCATTGGCAGTTTTGTCATTTGTTTTCCTTAAAGCAAGAAACTCACCACCAGGAACATAACCTGTAGTTGTACAAATTACTTGTGACAGAAACTCAATTCAACCTTATGTTTTTCTTCTGCCCAATTAAGGTGATTGGCTGTTCTTTTGTGAGATTTTCACTATCAAGATAGCACTTAGTGTTGGTGTCTTTTAATGAGATCTACCTGCATTCTTTTTTTTAAGGTATATTTTATTGATTATGCTATTACAGTTTTTCCAATTTTTCTCCCTTTGCACCCTTCCACCTGGTACCCCCCTTTCCTCCATCATTACCCCCCCCTTAGTTCATGTCCATGGGTTGTGCATATAAGTTCTTTGGCTTCTCCATTTGCTATACTATTCTTAAAATCCCTCTGTCTATTTTGTACCTACCAATTATGCTTCTTAATTCCTGTACTTTCCCCCCTCTCCCTCCCTTCCCACTCCCTGCTGAAACTCTCTGAATGATCTCCATGTCTATGATTTTGTTCCTGTTCTAGTTGCTTGCTTTGTTTTTTTAGATTTGGTGGTTGATAGTTGTGGGTTTGTTGTCATTGTTCATAGTTTTAATCTTTTTCTTAATAAGTTTGTTTAATATTTCATATAATAATGGCTTGGTGATGATGAACTCATTTAGTTTTAACTTGTCAAAAAGTGTTTTATCTGCCCTTCCATTCTAAATGATAGCTTTGCTGGATAGAGCAATCTTGGATGTAGATCCTTGCCTTTCATGACTTGGAATACTTCTTTCCAGCCTCTTCTTACCTGTAAGGTCTCTTTTGAGAAATCAGCTGACAGTCTGATGGGAACTCCTTTGTAGGTAAATCTGCCTTTCTCTTGGTGCTTTTAAGATTCTCTCTTTATCTTTAACCTTTACCATTTTAATTATGATGTGTCTTGGTGTGTTTCTCTTTGGTCCCACTTGTTTGGGACTCTTCTGTGCTTTCTGGACTTGTCTATTTTCTTTGCCAGACTGGGGAAGTTTTCCTTTATTATTTTTTGAAATAAGTTTTCAATTTCTTGTTCTTTCTCTTCTCCTTCTGGCACCCCTATGATTAGGATGTTGGTACCTTTAAAGTTGTCCCAGAAGTTCCTAAGCCACTCCTCATTTTTCTGAATTCTTGTTTCTTCATTCTGTTCCAGTTGAATATTTATTTATTCTTTTTGTTCCAAATTGTTGATTTGAGTTCTGGTGTCCTTCCCCTCACTGTTGGTTCCCTGTATATTTCTCTTCACTTCACTTTGTATAGCCCTCACTTCTTCCATTATTTTGTGGCTGTACTCAGTGAATTCTCCGAGTATCCTTATCACCAGTGTTTTGAACTCTGCATTTGATAGGATGGCTTTCTCTCTGTCACTTAGTTCTTTTTCTGGAGTTTTGGTCCGTTCTTTGATTTGGGCCATATTTGTTTGTGGACGCACCTGCTTCATTGTAAGGGGCTTAGCCTTAGGTATTTGCCTCATTGCTGTGTTGTGGCGCTGTCCGTGGGGGAGGGGTCAGAGAGGGGACAGTGCCGCTGGCTCAGCTCTTGGCCGGCTTTCCGTCACTTTCCCTATTTCCTGCAGGTGAATGGCGTTCTTTCAGGTGCTCCCTGATGCTGATTCCCGGGTGGGTGGGCCTGTGCATGTTCTAGGACCCCGCGGGCCTCTCAGATGGACTCTCCTGAGACACCAGCAGTTTCCTTCGTTGTCTCAAGCCCCATGGGTTTTAGAGACAGAGGCTGTGCGGTTTTGTTTCCTGGTGGCGGAACCCTGGGCTGTGCCATCTGTCCTGGGCTGAGTTGCTCGTTCCCCAGTTGTTCCTGGTTTTTATCCACACTCGAATGTAGGGCCACACGGTCTACCAGCTGCTGCCTCACTGGGCATCCTCTCTGCCCCAGCTGCCCATCTCCACCCTCCTGCCAGTCTGGATGGATGTTTCTTCTTCAACTCCGTGGTTATCGGACTTCAGCGCAGTTTGATTTTCTGGCAGGTTTTTTTAAAGATTTTATTTATTTTTAGAGAGGGGAAGGGAGGGAAAAGAGAGAGACAGAAACATCAATGTGTGGTTGCCTCTCACGTGGCCCCCAATGGGGACCCGGCCTGCAACCCAGGCATGTGCCCTGACTGGGAATTGAACTGGTGACCCTTTGGTTCACAGCTTGCACTCAATCCACTGAGCTACACCAGTCAGGGCTGTCTTTTTTTTGAAAAATTGGTTGTTATCTTTCTTTTTTATCCACAAGGAGGTAAAGCATATTGAACCTATGTCTCCGTCTTGTCTGGATGTGTGACTCTTTGTATTTCTTTGGTGTCCCTTGTCACTTCTCGTTCATTTCTGATTTTCTTTAGTTGGGTCCTCTCTAATTTTGTCTCGATGAGTTTGGACAAGGTTTGTCAATCTTCTTTATCTTTTGAGAGAACCGGTTCTTAGTTTTATTAATTACAAAATTTTTTTGAGAAACGTTTCAAAACCTATTCCAAATTAAGCATAGGCTCTTTTAAATGGTTGGCATGGCCACGCACATTCAGCTCTGAACGAAGTGAAATGAATGTGAAAGGCGCCTTGAGCCTATTAGTAAATGAAGGGAACACTGTGAACGTGGGGGTAAAAGCTGTCCCGGGGAGTGAAAGGGAAAGGGAGATTTTTAATAATCCGAGATTGGTTTTGCTCGTATGCCAACTTTTAAATGTGTCAGGTTACGCTGGCCTACAGGTGTGTTTGTAAACTCTGATCTTCACAGGGAAGCACACAGTTCATTTGACAGTGGGAAGAGTTTATCAACGAGTAAATGATTGACACATGTCACCTGCGTAATTCGGGAATTGGTGAGCAGTGAACTGAAAAGGGAAAAGGGAGGGATTTACGCCAAGCTCTGGTATCTGAGCTGAGTTGTGAAAACTGTCATCTGTCCGCTCGATACCTCAAAGCAGTCCCTAGGATTTTGGTTTGTTGTTAGCCGGCCGTCCTGTTACTGGGCAACTCTTCTTTTTTTTAACTTCCTGCCTAAATACTATTTAAAATTTATATCTATAACTGTGACCTCAAAGAAATTAGTGTGATTTCACAATTACTTATATGCTCTATTTTTGTTTCTGCCACTTTGTCAGTGTACACGATTCTGCACACTTAGGGAGTTTCAGTGAAATATCATAAATTTATTTTACATTTTTTGGGGTATAATTTACATGCAATATAGGCATAGATTTTAAACAAGTTTCCTCTGCCTTGCCCTCCTGTAACGCAACTACTGTTTCGTTTGCCTAGCAGCTCTGTTGCTGTGCTTTTTAGCATTTTTAATGACTTCCAGCCCAAAGCTTGCAGTACGAAAACTGTTACGACATTTGCCAAGGGGTTTCTCAATAATGTCTCCCACCTAAAGTGCACGGAGAGAATGTCGCGCTGCTCACCCTACGGCGATAATGTCGGCATCACCTGTCTTACCAGGTGGATAACAATTGGCATCACCTACCTTACTCCGTGGATGACAATACATGGCTCTCGGAACGCTGGCCCAAACTGCTTTCGTTGCAAGGTTGTCTGAGTTCAACAAAACTGATAATCGCATCCCAGGGTATTATTTTGCATATGGATATCATTGTTGCTTTCTAGAGTTATACTTTCAACTCATAAGCATAAATAAAAGCATTAAAAACATTTATATAGCTATGGAATTATACTACCCATATATAATGCACATCCTTATTTTTCCTTCAAAAATTTGGGCAGCAATGTGTGCATCATACATTGCAAACTATAATTTCTCTTTTTGTGGTGAGAACATTTAGGATTTACCCTCTCAGCTGCTTCCAAATATGTAATACAGTATTATCAACTGGGGTCACTGTACTTGACCAGATCCCCGGCACTTCGTCATCTTGAAACTGGAAGTTTGTAGCCCTGTCCTGTCCCTGTCTCAGGCAGCCACCAGTCTGCTGTTTCGATGGGTTCAACCTTTTTAGATTCTACATGTAAGTAAGAGCATAGTTTTTGTCTTCTGTCAGACTTCCTGCTCAGTGTAATAACTCTCAAGTTTCACCCATGTTGTTGCAAACGTGAGGATTTTCCTCTTCATTGCTCGGTAACAGTCTGTTGCATGTATGTGAGTTTCCTGACTGCAAAGCTGTGATAATCGGAATGTTACGATGCTGACGCAGAAACCGCCGTATGGACCAGTGGGACAGATCCAAGCGCCAGGAAGTAAACTCCCACATACATGGCCCGCTGATACTTGCCAGGGAGTCAGAAACACTCCGTGGGGGGAAGGGTTGCCCCCTCAGTGAGTGGTGTTGGGAGAACTGGATATCCTCATGTAAGAGAATGAAACTGGACGCCTAACCTACACCGCTCACAAAAATTAACTTGAGTGGATTAAAGATTTAAAAATCAAACCTGGAAAGCCCTGACCAGATAGCTTTGTTGGTTAGAGCGTCTTCCCAATGTGCCAAGGTTGCGGGTTTGATCCCAGGTCAGAGCACATACAGGAAGCAACCAGTGCATGCATAAATCAGTGGAGCAACATTAATCTCTCTCTCTTTCTTTCTCTCAAGAAAAAGGAAAAAAAAAATCAATAAATTAAAAAAAAACCCCAAAAGATCTGAAAAGCTCCTTGACATTGTCCTTGGCAATGACTTTTTGGCTCTGACAGCATAAGCAACCAAAGCAAAAATAGGCAGGCGGGACTCCATGAAACCGAAAAGCTTGTGCACGGACGGGGTGGAGGGCAGGGAAGGGAGCACACAGAATAGGAGAAATAGTTGCAAAGCATGTAACTGATCAGGGGTTAACATCCAAAATATTCCAGGGACATACGCTCCCAAACAGCAGGCCAAACAAAGAAACAAACAACGTGATTTAAAAGTGGGCCGGGGACCAGAAAAGACAAAGAGAAATATGCAAATGGCCAGCAGGTGCATGAAAAGGTGCTTGGCATCACTAATCACCCAGAAAATGCACATGAAACCCACAGTCAGCTACCACCTTGTGCCTGTTGAATGGGTAGAATAAAGACGAGATGGGAAAGGCTGGCAAGGATGTGGGCAAAAGGGAACCTTTGTGACGCGTTGGTGGGGGTGAGGGTATGAAAACTGTGCGATGCTTCCTAAAAAAATGAAAAATGGGACAGCCATGTGATCCAGCGATCCTATTTCTGGGTATGAATCGAAGGAAATGAAACCACTATTTCGAGGAGATATCTGCATTTTGATGTTCACTGTGGCATTAGTCACCATAGTTGAGGTACGGAAACATCTCTTTTGCATAAGCTACTGTTCAAATATTGTGCCCATTGGGGGGAAATGGATTGTGTTTTTTCAGAGAATGTGGTTAAATCCATTTTGAGAAATAGCTATTTCATGTATTTTTCTTTTGGTCTGTGGCTTTTCTTTCGTTTTTCTTAATGGTGTCTTTTGAAGTCTAGAAAATTTTAACTTTGTAGTCTAGTTTATCATCTTTTTGTTAGTGACTTTTTTGCACCAAGAAGGCTTTGCTTATACCACGGTCTCACTAAGATACTCCTTTGTCATCATCTGGAAACTTTAGTTTTAAGTTTCATATTCTATTGGAATGGGTATTTTAAATATATGCTGTGATGTTGAGCTCAGGATGTATTTATTTCCATGTGGATTTTTAAATCTTACAGACTATTTCTTCAAAAGATTATCCTTTGTCCAGTGAATTATTTGGTGTCTGCCTAAACTCAGTTGATCTGTTTTGTGGGACTGTGTCGCACTCTCTGTTCTGCTCTTGTTGGGTCTGTGTCTGTCCTTACTGCTGATGTTACAGAACAGAAGTGGGGTTCGGCTGCCCGCCGGCAAGCACCCATAGGCAAGTTCCGGAGGGAGAGGTTTGGTGAGAAAAGGAAAGGGGTCTTTTATCCAAAAGCTGCATACCCTGGGAGGGTGGCAGGCTCCTGCCTCAAAGCCCAGCTGCTCCAGAAAACCCGGAGGGAAGCCCTGCCCCTCTCTGCTGGACCAGTCCCAGGCTGTACCCAGAATTCCTTCCCTCATTCAAAATGCTGCCCTTCGGGAACTGCAGGCAGCCACTGGGTTGTTCCCCAAGCAGCTCCGCCTACCCCTGCCAGTGCTGGGCTTCAGGCTCCTCCTTTTCAGAGCTGCCATTCACCACACAATTTCCAGGGCCTGCCGGCCCCACAAAGCACTAGCCTGAATCTCTGGCTATGGGTCCGAGAGAGAGCGTGTCTCTCCTTTGCTTCAGTTTATATAAGCTGCCTCCGAGGGCCATGCCAGGTGCTCCTGCTTCTGTGTGGTTTGGCAGGGTCCCTCGCCCCCAACCGTCCCATCTTTTCCCAGGCTAGACTAACAGCAGCCCTTCACCACCCCAGAAGGAAATGGGAGGGCTTTTCCCTCATCCGGTCACCCCTGCTAGCCTGGCGCATGTCCAGCACAACGCCTTCAGTTGTGCCCTGCCCGTAGGTGGGGGGACGCGTCTCCAAGCACCATGCTAGCCTGGTTACCCCGGCTACGCAGTGCTTCCCCTGCAGCCCCTCCACTCCGCTCGCTGGCACGCCGGGCGTGGGCTAGGCTACCGGCACTGGCCAGGTCACTGGTGTCACTGATATTACACTACCTTAGTTACCGTAGTGTTGTGGTGTGGACACCGGCCCGCAGTGTCCGTGGCATTATGGGTGAAATGAGATGTTCACGTGGAGGAAAAGGGACAGCATGGCTTTTCTCTCAAGGGGGGAAAAGCCTTGGCCCCTGCAGTGACCGACCTCTATTGGGTTCCCCCCCACATTACATGATGGTCCTCATTTGCTAGGCACAGGTTTGCTTTAGGGGGTTACCTTGTACAGACAGCAAAGGAGCCGATGCCGCTAATCACATCGTAGAAGAAGGGTATTTGCAAATGCAAAGGGAATATTGGTTGGACTGGTTACACTGGTCCTTGCAAGGTTTACATGGATTTTAGGAAGTTACTATGAGCACTTGCTATCTCTGTTCAGGGTGAGGGAGTTTATAGCAAAAGCAAGACTCAAAGCGGCCTAGGCACATTGCAGGCCTGATTCCCCACGGGAGAACCTATCTATCCGTGGGCGCGGGTCCTGGGCATCTCTGAGTGGGAGCTGGGCCCACGCCACGCAGAATGGTCTCCTACAGTATTGCAGTGAAGTCATAGAAACAGGTGCTGTAAGCCCTTTGACTTTATTCTTCTTTGATGTTGTTTTGCCTATCCTGAGTCTTTTGAACTTTTATAGGAAATTTTGTCAGTTTCTACATAAAACGTTGGGATTTTAATTGTGATGGCAATGGCCAGTTTGAGGAGAAATGACATCTTAATTTGAGTCCTTCAGTATATGAATATAGAGCGGCTGTTTGCTTTTTTAGAGCTTTACTTTCTGGCAGCAAAAATTTGACATCTTCTGTTAAAAGTCTTAAAAGAGTTTTGTGTTTCTTATAAGTATAGCATGACTTGTTTTTAAGACTTTTTTAAGGAGGAATTTTAGGTTCACAGCAGATTTTTGAGAGGAAGGTTCAGAGATTTCTCGTATACTCCCTGACCCCTCACACCTATAGGATGATTCATTCGTTAAATGAAATTAATGAACTTAGATTGACACAATGTAATTTCCCAATGTCTGTACTTTGCATTAGGGTGCACTCTTGGTGTACAGCCTGTGGGTTTGGACAAATGTATAATGACATGTATCCATTATTATGGTATCACACAGATTATTCTTACTGCCCTAAAAATTCTCTTGGCTTCACCTGCTAAAAATTTCTTTTAAAGTATTTTATGATTTTTTGATGACAGTTGATAACCGGCACTTGAAGAAGACTTTATTTTTAAATTGTTTGTTGCTCGTACAGCGTAGAATACAATTGATGTTTGTATTTTGACTTTGGTGGCCTGCAGCATTGGTAAATTTACTTGTTAGTTCTATTAGGTTTTCCTTTTTGGCAGATTCTTTGGTTTTCTGCATGAACAGTCATGTCTCCCCGAGCCTTTGGAGTGGATACAGTGTGAGTTCGCATTGTGAGAAGCTGTTTGCTAGCTGTGAGACTGGCAGGTTAACCTGCTTGAGTCTCACTTTCATCTTATGTGGAAAGGTAAGAGAATCCATCCTTCATGGTTGCTTGAGGTTTAAATTATATGGTTTATAGGAAGCACTTCAAAAAGAGCGGACACTTAGTAGTGGACGAGGAGAGGAACGTGTGAGCATCGCTATTGCTGTGGTTTGCTGTCTTGCTTTCCAGAAGTAAAGAGCCGGTTTATGTCTGGGCCGCTTCTTTTAATAAGTCTCCTATAAATTAATAAAACAAAAAGGGACAACCACAAATAAAAGAGCACAGGACCGGGCAGCTGAAGTTAAAGAGGAAAGAACAGACTTTTCAGGGCTACCGTGCGCATATTTGATCCTGAGTCGGTCTCTGAAAGATGTAACTGCCCTGTTCTCCTGAGCTCGTGCATCAGAAGAAAACCCTTGTGAGACGACTCAGAGTAGTGGTTTCCGGGCCCTTCCCCCCCATCCCTCTTTGAGTCTCCCTTTAGGTCCAGTCTGTCTGGGCGGGCCAGCGGACTGTGTCGTCTGGCTTGTTCCCAGGACAGCTGCCATTTGAATAGTTGGGAATTCTAAAAAGCTTTGTACTGGAGGTCTTTATCAAGCGCTAATTTGATTTGTCATTTCTGTAGGTTATCAGGTTTTCCATAAATATACTTGGCTTGTCTCTGTGTCCTCAGGGATGCTGTTTTGTTACATTGAAATAATATATTCTTTGTATTCAACTCAAGGAATTTATTGTTACAGAACAGAGGCCGCAGGGCCCGGGGGTGGGGTGGGGTGGGATATACCATTACCGAAAGGACCCCCGCCCCAGGTTCATTATGTCCACTGCCTTAGGAAAGATGTCTCTCAAAGCCAGAGATTTGTGTAAAGGAAATGTTTATTTAACGCTATACAGACTTTAAAGTAGTGACCTAATGTCTTCATGAAAATATCAAAGTCGTTTAGGACACTCACAGACGCCCACAGTGCTTCCTTCTCCCTCTGCCCTAATCCAGGTACTGTAACTCAGGAAAAGAAGCAAACGTCCAGGATCCAGGCTCCTGACACCATCAGCTGTGTCGTCGTCCAGGCAGGATCTCTGATTAATCCAAAGCCATGTGGCACCTTCTCATGGCCTACTGGCAGGAGTTCTTTCCCCCTTCTTCCAGTAAAAGTATCTCCTGCTTCTCAGGCCACGCAGCCAAAGGGAGCACCCCAAAGCCTTGTGGTCCTCTTTCCCTCGCATGGCTGCGGAGTTACCACTCTGGCCAAAGCCATGTGATTCTCCCCTACCTGAGCCGAGTGGCGGTTCTCTGCTAAAGCCATGTGGTGATCTTCCCGTGGCTGCGGGGGTCCTGACTCTGCCAGAAGTGCGTGGTCCTCTCTTCTCAATGGCTGCAGTGTCTGGGTTTAAATCCCTGCGCCAACCTTCCTCTGCAGCCCCATTTCCGACTCCTCCCACAATCGGCTACACTTGCCAGCACTCCCTTACTCTTCCACCTTTCCTGGGCTGCCGTAGTGAGTCCAGGCAGGCGTGGACCCTTGGCGTGGAACCAATCATCGCCAAGCTCTCAGGTGCTGTAAAGGGGGGGGGCGGGGGGGCTTTGCCTCCCAGTTCCATCTTGGGTGGAAGTCACTCCCTTCTCCCAGGCTCAAAGCCTGGCCACAGCTATTTAACATATCTATGCAACCAGTTAAAGATTATAGATATGTTACATGACCATGCCAGAGGGTAGCTGCAAAGCCGTTGCTATGCAAAACAGCTCTCAATGGCCCTGCTCCATGTGTCTCTTCCCCCAGTTCACACCTGAAGGGGGGTAGGGGTGAGGACATCTTATATGTCTTTCTAATATTTGCTGGACACCCTGAGTTCTGGGCCCCATTCCAAACCCCTATTTGGGGCCCCCCTTTTGGCTGCACCCTGTTTTGTTAATGTAGATTGGGCAATGTTTTTGTTGCTGACAACTTGCTGTCTTTATTTAGATGGGGCAGTAAGTAAAGGTACTTAATTTACATAAGCCTATTAAATTAAATTCTCAAGAGGAAAGAAGATAATTTTAAATGCAATTTACATTGTGGTGACAGTTGATCCACTTACAAAGAGGCTTCTTTAGTGGAATTGGATGGAATGAAAAAACTGTAATTTTATGATATTGTTTTTGATATATGCCAAATGTTATTTATAACACTGAGTGGAAAAGAGGGATTAGCTCCATTCCTCTTGACTCTTTCTGTTCTCTCTTCTTAACCCCAAAGGGTAAAAGGAGAGGGTTTTGTTTTGTTTTCCGAAACGTGTTTGTCAGGTTGTAGTTGAAATGGCTGCCCTTTAAATAGGGAGCAAAAAGTCTAATTGGCTGTTACCAGAGGTTCTAAAACTGTAGCTAATGTTGAAGATCAAAAAGTCATCTCCCCGCATTGTTGACTTCCTTGAATGAACAATTTGCAGACTTTTTTTCCCCTGGTAGAAATAAAATTAGCAAGAAAATATGAATAGGACAACTGAATTGATCTATTTTTTAATTTTTCTTTAAAAGTTTTAAAAAGCTACCTCTCTAATTTTATAAGCATTGTTTCTCTCAGCCTGTGGGCGTTTAGAACACTGTCCGTTAGAAGAGATTATTCTCACTCCTCTTTGACCTCTAAAAAGGTGCATTTTCTCCTTGAGAAAGCCGCTGGCAAATTCAGCTAATGTAGAACGTGGAGCTTATTTGCTTAACGACTTTCAGCCTTAGGGCCCAGACAGAACTATCAGCCCTTCCAGATAATTCCTGACAAGTTCAGGTGATGACTTAGATATCTCAGAGTAAATATGGTATGACTTTGGGCCTTGGTTACCTTAGAAACCATCTTTTTTCCTTAGATTTCTGCTTAGGAATTGTGATTCTTACAGGCAATTCTGTAGAACATAATTCAGATTTGAATTTGGATATGGAGGACCTCACATTCTTTAAGGAAGGAAGAAACCTAGAATTTGTCTTTCATCAGCTCATTCTGCAATCATTTTTGGACGCCTTCTAGATATGCTCAAAATTTATATGATCGGTTTTTCTCATCTGCAGTTAAATTCTAGTTAGTCTGTTTCTAAATCACTTTAGATTCTGCAGTTTCTTTTCTCCAGGGTCACTTTATGCTTGCTGCTGTTCAGTACGTTTTGTTTATCTGTTGGTGCTGTATCTTAGGCCACTGCTCATGCACTGTATCCTCGTAACTGCTACTTTTCATATGTTAGTTTATACATTATTTTTTAAAAGGTTTCATTTATTTATTTTTAGAGAGAGGGGAAAGGAGGGAGAAAGAGAGGGAGAGAAACACTGATGTGAGAGAGAACTATCGGTTGGTTGCCTCTTGCATGCCCCCAGCTGGGGACCTGGCCTGCGGTCAAGGCATGTGCCCCGACGGAGAATCGAACCAGCAACCCTTCCGTTTGTGGGACAACGCCCAGCCCACTGAACCGCACCAGTCAGGGCTGTGTATTGTTTTTGTGGAAGCCATTGACTTGGACAATCCTGCGGAGAGAACTGAATATTCTTTTGCTCAACGGTGCTGTCAGTAAAGTCACAAATGAAAACTTGTCTTTACAATGACCTGGTTTGCGGTCTCCTAGCCAGTCACAGGCTTGGATCAGATCCTCCTGAGAGCATTGAGAGCGGGAGGAGATGGGGCAGACTCTTGGGAATAGAAAAAGAACCCAACAAAGCGGAGAGATAAGGGGAAAACCAGAGGGAAAGTGTGGCTGGTTCTCCATAATCAAGGGTTCTGCACCCATGGATTCGCCGGACTGTGGGTCAAAAGTCAAAAAAAAATTTACATTGTTCCGAATGTGCAGGGACTACGTCATGAGGCCTATGATGGTTGTGATACAGACTTTTTTCCTTGTCATTTTTCCCTAAGCACTAGAGTGTCACAACTATTCACATACCATTTACACTGTATTAGGTGCTATCAATATAAGTGAATCTATAGATGATTCAGAGTGTGTGGGAGAATGCGCATAGGGTATTTGCAAGTACTACGCCATTTTATGCAAGGAACTTGAGTGTCTGTGGACTGTGGTGTTTGCGGGGATCCTGGAAGCCAACCCTCCACAGACACGGAGGTGTGATTGTATGTTAGGAAAGGAAGACTACCTAGTGATGCCAAATTCTGCCTGACAGGTTGGTTAATTTCTCTTAGGTCTGTCCCCTCCTCCCTGCTCACTGCTGCGGCCTGAGTTTAGGTCATTTCTTTATTCTTTACATACGTGTGCTCTGTCTGGAATATTCTTTCTCAGTGTCTACACCATTAGACATTTCTGTTGAACATGGAAAAGTGAGATCATTCATCACTTCTTTAAAGCCATTTCCCAGCTCCCATTCCCATGGATTTTCCTCGGTCACATGTAGACTTCTGCCGTTGACTGTAGTGTTAGAATTGACTGTGTGACCATTTCTTCTGTTAGACTGGGAGCGTGGTAACACAGGGACTGTCTTAGTCACCTTGGGGCATCGGGTGCCTAACATGCAACTCAGTCTTGATGGAAGCTTAAAAATAACCTAGAAAGAAGTAAAAAGACTTAAAAGGGGTCATTAATTTTAGTAAAGAGGCAGTAATTAGTGACCCTTCCCAGAGCAATTTCAATCAAGTAGTGGCGGTGGAAGCCTTGCTGAAGTGGACTGAGAAAGGGGTGAAGAGGTGAGCGGGCCCCAGGTCAGGAAGGTGGGCTGTGGAAGGCAGGCTGTGAGAGCGGAGGCTGTGGCCGACAGGAGAGGGAAGATGGGATTCAGAGTTTCATGTGGGCAGATGTGAACGTGAAGGGAAGGGGCCTCCGACCCTCATCGGAGAGAGCAGGGCCGGTGAAGAGCAGTAGGTTCAGGAGGGGTGGGAGGGATCCAAACCAGGAGATGGGGAGAGGTGAGCCTTGGAAGTAGCAAGCTGTTCGCATTCCTTTTTAAAAAAATCTTCACCAGAGGGGATATGCTTTGTTGATTTTACAGAGAGAGGGGAGTGGGGGAGGGGGGGAGAGAGAGGGAGGGAGGGAGAGAGAAATAATCAAGTAGTCACCTCCCTTTTGTGCCTGGACTGAGGATTGAACTCGCAGCCTTTTGGACGCTGTATGGGATGCTGCTCCAACTAGCTGAGCCACCCGGCCAGGGCAAGTGTCCATATGCTTTGAAACCCAAGTGAAGAAGGTCTGAATTATTGACTTAGAATAGAATTTGGGGTGTAGCCAAAACGCGGGTTTGGTTGCTTGCTGCAACGAAAGCCAGACCTGTGAGCCAGGTGCTGGTGCAGCAGGAAGGAGGTTTAATCAAGTGCTGCAACCTGGGAGATTTGCGGACTTCTGTCTGAAAGACCCTCCCCTTCCTGCTGAAGCCCGTGGTTCTTACGGGGATGGGGAGAGGAGGGCTTTTTCCCATATCCAACTATCTTGCTAGCTTTTGGTGTGCTTGGTGTAAGAACCTGCCTGTGGGCCATCTTGGCCAATGGGGGAGACTCCCTGGCACTCCCTGGCTGTCTGTGGTAACAGGGGCAGAATCCGTTATTTAATTTATAGTTCACTTTATTTTTCTTGCATAAAAAGTACGTTGTGGCCACCACTGGAGCCTGGGCCTTCAGCATGAAGACCCTGATGTGGGTCTTCATGAGATGGTCCGTGAAGCTTTGAGAGCTTCTTTGGGGGTTCTGGCAGGCCAGCGCAGCTACTCGTGTACCCTTGACCGAAGACCGGTCCTCTCCTCTAGTTGGGAAGGTCGTCCTCTTCGACGGAGCACGCAGCTTCGGGAGGGACACGCATGGATCAGTGAGGGAGGAAGGGGGACAGCCGCCTCGCCAGCCAGAGCAGCCACATCAACCCAGGCGATCAGTGGGGTGACAGATGTGGCAGCCAGCTCGCCCTCACATAGGTCCTTGAATTTTTGATAGTGAGACTTGTTGAATACCGTCTCTCTCCAGAAGCTGGGGGTGAGACGGCTGTAGGTCTTGGAGGTGGCATTGAAGGTGGCCTTGGCCCATGTTGCCCAGGGTGGTTCTGCAGCCCCTGGCTGACGTGTAGCCCTCATGGATGCTGGCATCTGGCAGCAACTTCTTGGGCGCGGCAGCCTAGATGATGCCAGTGCCCCTGGGGGCAGGGGCGAGGGGCACCAGTGCAGAGCTGAAGCACCCCGTACCCTTGCAAGGGGTGGTGTGGGGCTTCTTGGTCTTGCTCTCCCAGTAATCTTACCTCCCCGGGATGATAGAAAGCTTGGCCAGGATAGTGTCCTTGCAGACGGCCGCGTCTACAGCCTCCTTGGAGAGCGTAACACCCCACTGACATGTCTGTTGTCATCCTCGAGGGCAAATGCCTTGAACCCGGTCCACTAGCCAGCGCAAGTCTTCTTTCGTATGGGCACACTCTTTCAAACCTCACCCTTGAGGAATATAGCTAGGAAAAAGCGTGTGAGCTTAGATTCCTCGGTGGACGGGACAAGAAGATTGATTTCCTCCAGGGACTTCATCCTCATGTTCTTGACCAGGTGGCTCATCGTGTCAGCTCGAGCTCCGTGCCTGCGACCCTAACCCGGAGGCCGCTGCCGAGACCTCCGCAGAAGACGCCCTGGCCTCCCGTTCTAGGCTCTCCTAGTGGTGCCCTCCGCCACTTGGTGTTTTCCGGGGGAAGGACAGCAGGATTCTCTCAATTAGGTGCTTCCTGCTCACATTGCCCTGTAAACCAGAGTGCACGTTGAAGAGTATCCGCCAGCAGCAAAAATTGGTGGCAGTTGCTTTTGGTGTGTTTCGGTAGTTTGAACCGATAAGCAGAACAAAGAAGCCTGTCTCATTCTTAGTGTTTTATTTCGGTATTTGAAAATGTCCTCATTTTAGACTCGTATTATAGGAATATCTGGGAGGCAGCCGTTAAATCACTTGTAGAAGATTACGTGCAAGGTGATACTGTCTTCTTCTACACCGCTGCATCGTTCAGTTTCGAAGGACCTCTGGTCATTCGGACAGGCGATTGAGCAGGCACATACCTGTTTATCCAGATATTCGTATAACCTGTAGGGGAAGCTCTTCTCATGCACAGCGAAACGACATCGTTCTTAGCTGGCTCAGATACAGTGGGCTTGGCCTTTGTCAGCAGCACGACTGAGGTTCTGCTTCCTGTTTATAAAACAAAACTCTTGTCCTGGAAGTTGTATTGCCAGGTGTAGCACGCAGGGTACTTCTCACTGCCAGTAACAGGAAACAGTCAGAAGTGGCATAAAAAATGATGAAAATTTGTCATGAAAGATGGTTGTAGCATCAATTCAATAATGTCAAAATCACGGTTCTGTCCTCTTTTCTGCTGACAGCCTTAGTTCCTGTTGAGTTGACATTTGTCCTTAGACATGTCCCCCAATAATTAGAAGATACTACCAGACAAATTAAATGAGGATGGGGGAGAGGGGATGTCCAGGCATTGGTTTCTAAAGATGCCTGGTTGATTCTATGGTAGAGTTCCTTATGTTTGGGAACACTGAGTTAAACCAATTACGATTCATCCTGGGAATTCTAAACCCAGGCCCCTTGAAGCACGTGGCCATTCAAAAGCTGAAAAAAGCAGTTCTTTTCGCAAGGAATAAGGGAGATTAACTTACCCATGGTGTGTGCCCTGCTACAGATGATTAAAAAAGTTTAAAAGGAACACTGTGTTTTAGATTCATGCATGATCACTATTATCACTTAAAAAAGAGCTATATAAATTTTTCCTACCCCTCGCCTTAGAAACAAAGCTCCGGATAGGTGGTTTGATTAACCCAGGAAGAGAACATTTTGGCTAGGAAGAAAGCAGGGGTGTATTGAAGCATACTTTTAGTCCTTTTGTGTGCAGATAAATGTCAGTCTTTTAGTTAAGTATAATCATCTATGTTGCCTTGTCTCAGGGTGTAGCCAACTCTTGATTAATCAGAATTGAGTTTCTTAATGGGTTGTATAAAATATGGTCTTTGTTGTGGCTGTTGTCTTTGTTATTTTCAAATGTATTCTGCCTTCATCAGCGTGTACTAAAGAGGATTTAGTGCCGTCCCTCCTAAACTTTGTCTTTCTTGATGGCGTCTCATTTTCCAGATGGTCCAGGTTCACCCATGTGCATCAGTTGCCAAGACATTTCACTTGTGTTCGTACAGGGTCTCCGATAAGCCTGTTTTCTCATCGTTCCTACTCACGGAAGTGCCACGTGACGGTCTCTTTTGCTCTAACTCCTGAGATAACCACCTTAGTAGGTTCTCCTTGTCCATCCCTCTGCCTATGCATGTCTTTGTAGTTTATTCCTAATAGTGCTGCTGGAGTTACCATCCTAAAATATACACGGGGTTTGATTGTTTCCGCATTGCTTTAAGGGCTCTCACTTACCTATAGAGCAAAAATCCAATGTGCTAGATTATCTCTTAGAAGACGGCCAGAAAAAGATCTCCCACATCGCACGCTGTGCTCCATAGTGTGACTTTGATACTCTTCCCACGAAGAGGGACAGAGTCCGTGTCCCTCCAGTAGAATCTGGCGTGCTTGTGACTGTGGTGCAGGTCACTCATGCGACTTCCTGGACCAGGTCGTGAAAGTGATATGACTTCTCTTTTTTAAATTTTTAATTTACTGATTTTAGAGGGGGTGGGGAGAGAAAGAGACAGACACCGATTTGTTGTTCCACTTATTGATGAATTATTTGATTGATTCTTGTATGTGCCCTTGAATGGGGATTGAACCCACAATCTTGGCGTATAAGGATGGTACTCTAACCAACTGAAATACCCAGCCAGGGCGAAGTGATGGAGCTTCTTATGGAACCAAAGCCACATGGTTTGACAGGGAACCCACCGAAACTTTTCCTGCAGCCCTAGCTCGCTGTCATGTGAGTGAGCTTAAAAATGGATCCTTCAGCCCCTAGTCAGGCTGCCCCAGCGGGTCTGCATGGAGCATGGATAAGCCATAGCAGCCAAGTCCTGCCTAAATTGGAAACTCATGAAAAAAACAAGATTATTTCTATTTAAAGAGACTATTATGTTTTTCTTTTTAAAATCAGCTTTAATGAAATATAGGTACATAAAGTAAAGTTTAGTAGTGTTCAGTATATAATTCAATGAATTTTGACAAATATTTGCTTGCAGTCTTTTCGCACTGATATACAAAATAGAACATTTTCATTATTTCTAAAAGTTTCCTTGTATACATTTGCATTCAGTCCCCTGTCACTGTCCTTAGCTCCTGATAACCAACCACTGATTTGCTTTCTGTTACTAGAGTTTTCCCTTTAACAGAACATAAAATTTGTTTCTGTACTACTTTTTTGTTATTATAAATAAACCTGTTATGAATGTTCAAGTACTGGTCTTTTTGTGAGCATTGTTTTTCATTTATCTGGTTTACTAAAGTATTTAATAGTAGGGAGAAATTGCTAGGCTATGTGATAGTGTATGCTTAATTTTTAAAACTGTCCTAAACGCTTAATTTTTAAAACTGTCCTAACGTTTTCCATAGTGGCTTACCCAGCAACGTATGAGACTTCCAGTTGCTCTCTGGTTTTGACAGTTCTTGTTATTTCAAAAAAAATTTTTTTAATTCATTTTTCCTAGTTTAAAAGTCATTTCATTGCTGGTTTAACTTCTGTGTCTCTAGTGATTAATGGTGTTAACATCCTCCATGTGTTTGCCATCTGTGTGTCTTCTCGATGAAATGTTTACTCATCTTCTGCCGTTAAAAAAGGGGTTGTTTATCTGTATAACACTCAGTTTTAAGAGTCTTCATGTATTTGGGATATGTTTTCTATCTCATGCATAGTTTTAAGTATTTTCTCCCATTTTGGGGGCTGTCTTTTCACTTTCTTGATGGAAATGAAGCACAAATTTCTTTATTTTAATGAAAGTACAGTTTATCAGTGTTCTGTTTTGTGGTTCATTTCTTTGGTGTTTTATCTTAAAAAAAAAAACAACAACAACAACAACAGCAAAAAACTTTGCCCAAAACAACATCACAAAGATTTTCTGCTACGTTTTCTTCTGGAAGCTTCGAATGTTTATTTCTTACATTAGGTGTATCACCCATTTTGAGGGGGTTTTTTTTTTGTACATAATGTGCAGGGAAGTTTTAAAGTTCATTTGTTTGCATATGGATATCAAATTGTTTCAGCAATATTTGCTGAAAAGATCATCTTCCCCTTATTGAATTTTCTTGGCAACTGTTTTGAAAATCAGTTGACCATATTTACATGGGTCTATTTCTGGAGTGTGTTTTCGGTTCTCCCTTGATTATCTCTCCTTGTGCCAACATTCCTCTCTTGATTACCATAGCTTTGCGGTCAATCTTCAAATCCATGCAAGTCCTCCAGCATTTGTTCCTTCTCCAAAGTTCTAACTATTCTAGACTCTTTGTGTCTCCATATACATTTTATAATATTTTAATTACTATGGAAAAGATGGCTAGAACTTTGATGAAGATTGTTTTGAATCTGTTGATCTGTTTGCTGACAATAACATCTTGAGAGTAGTATTTTTTTATGATCCTGTGTATCCATTTATTTATTTTTTTATGCAGCGTTTAGCAGTTTTCGATGTGCAGGTCTTGGACACATCTTATTCTTTGCATGAATGGTGGGGGGCTAGATAGGGCTCAGTTACTGAGGAAGACAAAGCCCCCAGATGACGAGGCTTCCTTACATGTTTGTTGCATGGGAAGGATTACGTGTCAGTATAACCACAGCATTAGAACATTAAAGATCGGTTTTGCAGCCAGAGGCTTCCGCATAGCAAGGGGTCCAGAGGGACCAGATGCGCTGTCTGTCCTCTCTGTTGGTCATGCCGACACACTTTTGCTCAGATCAGTTGCCACTCAGGTGTGCACAGAACCACGGAGCCCGAACTGGGGTCTAGGTGATGACCCTTACGCGTGCCCCGTGAGTCATGGTGCTGCAGTCTTTCGTGTAACCACCCCTACGGTGGAGCCCTCTGGGCTGTGTCCCTGTGACCACGTACAAATCATCCAGCCTCACCGAGCAATGAGCATTGCTTGCAGTGTGATACAAACTGCCCTAAACTCACCTCAGACCCGTCCGTACGAAGCGGTGTTATCAAGCAGTGCATTTCGTATCTTGACAGGGTGAGTGCCATGCAGTTACATCTTTACGTCAGCAAAATAGCTCAGGTTAATTCCTAACATGCTGCAGTTAACCCACATCCCTATTTCTTTTCAGTCCTGTTATAATTGGAATTAATTTATTTTAAATTTCCAGTTGTGTATTACTTTCATATAGAAATAAAAATGTGCCCTGGCTGGTGTGGCTCAGTGGATTGAGTGCCAGCCTGTGAACCAAAGGGTCACTGATTCAATTGCCAGTCAGGGCACATGCCTGGGTTGTGGGCCAGGTCCCCAGTGTGGGGTGCGCGAGACGTAACCACACATGGATGTTTCTCTCCCTCTTTCTCAGTTCCTCTCCCTCTCTAACAAAATAAATAAAATCTTTAAAAAAAAGGAATAAAAATATGATATTGACCTTGTGACCTTGCTAACTCACTTATTACTTTTAGTAGCTTTTTAGCACATTTCCTAAGAATTCTCACATTGAAAATCATGCAGTCGTTGATTAAGGATGGTTTTTCTTGATTCTTACCAATCTGTACGCCTTCAATTTCTTTTTCTTCCCTTACTTCACTGGCTGAGAACTCTGGAACAGTGTTGACTGGAAGTGGGGACAGCCTTTTTTCTGATCTTAGAGTCAGGCTTTCGGTATCACAGCATGAAGTGGGTTATTGCTTCTAGGATTTTGTGGTTGCTCTTTATCAGTTGAAGGAGACCGTTTTCCTCCTGTTCCCAGTTTCTAAGATTTTGAATGGGTATTGAATTTCGTCAACTGCCTTTTCTGGTTTCTGTAAGACAGTCATTTGGTTTTGGGGGGTGGTGGTTGGCCTGTTAATATGGTAAACTATTGATTTTTGATTATTAAACTGGCTTTGTTTTCCTTGGAATAGACATTTTCACTATGACTCTTTTTATGTAGTAGTTAGTTCTAGTTGCATATATTCTGTTAGGGATTTCTGCTTCTGTGTTTGAGACCTATTGGTCGCTAATATGCTTTTTGGTAATGTCTTTCTGTGGTTTGGGTATCAGGGTAATAATGCTTGACTTACAAAATGATTTGGGGAATGTTCCTTCAGAGTTTTGTACAAGTTGGAATAGTGCTGTTATTTCTTAAATGTTTGGTGCAGTTCACCAGTGAAGCCATTTGTGCCTGGGAATGATCTTTGTTGGGTTTGTTTTGTTGGGTTCTTTCATTCCTGATACTAAGAATTTCTTTTTTCCTGGGGGGAGGAAAAGTGTTTTAAATTTTATTGACCTTTCAGAGATCCAGTTTTGGGTTTAGATGCTTTTTGTTTTGTGATTGCAAAGTTATGCTTGTTCCTCAGGACCTTTGTAGTAAACTCCCTTGTGTTCTTTTTCTTTTTCCCCTTGTGCTCTTATTGAATGTGTACTTGTGTTTCATGCCTTTATCCTCCAGTGGGAAGTATACGTTTGGGATAACACTTGTTATTCATCTGTGCTGCTTCCACGGAGTCTTGAAATAAATTGGACTCACTAATAGTAGATCTTGTAAGTTGGCCTAAGTTGGTTTATTATTCTGGTAAGTGTATCATATAGAACTCAATAGTACGTTGAAACAAAAAAGGCATAGAATTCTTATGATCTGGAATGGCAAACTTAGCCTTTTTTATAGAAAATAGTTTGTCTCTATAATGTGTCATCAGTATTTCAGTTTTATCGTTCATTAACACTCAGTGTTATGAGCACATTCTTACTATGCTTTCGATGATTCTGGCCTCATTGTCTTGTGGCATATAAAAAGGGAGAATGTTCTTCCAGTCACTTTATCTGATTTAGGGCTTTCCTTTAACCTCACACCAAGCCTCTCTCCCGTGCTGCAGCGGAGAGGGATGCAAAGGAATCTGCTGTAGGGTACGGCGAAGTATATAAGTGATTTTCTGCTGCAAAAAGATTTAAGAGGTAGGGCTCTATCTAGTAAGTATGGGCTTACCTGGTACATTTAGCATGTGATTGGACTTCGCACAGTTTTATTTCTGAATCTTTCAGAATTGCATCTGTTATGTAATTTGTAAGGAGAGCCACGCCATTATCACAGCGGCTCAAACTGGGCCGGGTGTAAATACCCCTGTTGTGCTTGGCCAACAGCTTGTAACAGAACAGTAGTTATTTGCTGACCTTTTCGCATCGTTTGAGACGAGGAAAGTATAAATAAATGAAGCAGTTCTTTGATTCCTGATAAATGGCCTGATCTTTTAAGATGAAGAAAGGTATAAATAAATAAAGCAGTTCTTTGATTCCTGATGAATGGCCTAGAGGCTGAAAGGACCTCATTCTCAGCCGCCTTACCTGCTTGCTCAGCCCTAATTATCTCCAGGGAGCAGGACTCGGGCGCAGCCTTCCTCTCACCCACGCCAGAAACTTTCACAACTCCATTGTCCAACCGATCCCTTGAATCCTTATTTCTTTCAGTATTTCCAAACCATTTCACTTGACTCCCTGTTTCCTGCTCTCACTCCCATCATGTTGATCTTGCTAAAAAACCTTTACATTACAGTTGAATTATTGCTGTCATATTAATCTTGGCTAAAAACGTTTCAGGTACAGTTGACCCTTGAACGGTGCAGCAGTGAGGTGGGGGCACCAGCTCCCTGCACAGTCAGAAATACCCACGTGGCTCTTGACTTGCCCAAAACTTCGCTACTAATAGCCTGCTGTTGATGGGAAGCTTTACTGGTAATATAGTTGCTTAACACATACTTTGTGTATGTATCATCTGCTGTGTTCTTAAAGTGAGAAGGAGGAAATATTATCAAGAGAATTATAAGGAAGAGAAAATACTTGTACGGTATTTACTGAAAACAATGCGTGCGGCTCGGACCTGTGTCGGTCAACTGTATACCGCTGTTGTGCCCCAGCTTCGGTGCTTGCTGGATGCAGAACCTTCAACGCTTCTCACTCTTCAGTAAAGGGGCTTCTGATTTCACCTTCTTAGCACATGGATTCATTCTCATTTATTCACCATTTCAGTCTTAATGAATGATCTCTTCAAAATTTGTATTATTTACTATGGTAAAACATACGTAACGCAAAAATTCCCATCTTAACCATTTTCATTCTGGTCCAGTGTAGTCACGTGGTTGTGTAACCAGTCTCCCTTTTTTCATCTTGCGAAACTGAAACTGTGCTCACTGAACAATAACTGCCCAGTTTTTCTTCCATGTAGCTGTGGGCAACCACCGTTCTGTTTCGTTACTGTGAATCTGGCTACTCCAGACACCTCAGATAAGTAGAATCACCGTATTTTTTGGATCATAAGACACACCTAGGTTATAGAGGAGGAAAATAGGGAAAAAATTTTTGAAGCAAAAAATGGGGTAAAATATTTAATAACATAAATCACGTAATATTTCACCAATGTAGATGTGAACAGACCTCAACAGCAGCATGAACAACCATTATTCCTGACTTTAAGCTTTAAGTACGAAACTCCCCTAATCATCAGGGAACCCCCAGAACTCCTTGGTATTTCTGTCCTCATTTAGGAAGCTCAGCTCCTCAGAGTCCCTAGTGTCACCGTCCCCACTCTGTTCGTAGAGGGTGCCATCTTCAGAGCTGTCTCTGGCTCTGCTGGTGCCACACTTTTTGAAGGACCTCGCAGTGGTTTCATCCGTACCTGACCGCCCTGAGCTTCCCACCCACTCACGAACTCGGGGACCAGTGGGCCTCTTCATTTGTGCGGTTGGTGTCGGCCGTGACCCCCAGCGGCCCTCCGTTTGCTCCACCCTTCTCTCTCGGGAGAACTTTAAGTGGCTCGTTGACGGAAGTGCCCAAAGGTTGTGGCTGGCTGGGGAGCCCCCGGGAACTGGGGCTGCTTGGGTTTTCTCCTCTGTAAATCTCCTTTGGCGGCTTCAGGGACTTGTGCCCTGAACTGGTCAAGCGCCCGCACAGCAGGTTCTCTGAGAAGCCCTCCAGGACGTTTGGGCCACGCTGTTTCCCTCCATGTCTTCACGCCGTTTCCGTCCTTCCATCCTTCGTCACGGACATGAACAGTAGCTCCTCTTGGGGTCGCCCCTTTTGGCTTGTTCTCTCTCCTGAAAGTCAGCATTGGTGGCAGTTTGGTGCCATTGCACAGCAGGACAACACGACCGTGTAATGGGTCTTATCCTGCCCTGGGGTTTCCACAGTTATGGCTTTGGCACCTTTCACATCAACAGCCTTGTTTGATGGAACATCAGAGGTTAACGCGACTTCACCCGTGTTCCCAATCTGGCTTATTTCAAATCCATTTTTCTTTCCGGCACCCAGCACAGATTTGTGAAAAGGCACAGTCTTGGATTCACACTGCGCAGGCGTTCTTTGTGCCCCACACGGACAGGTGACCCCGAAGTGGATTTACCTGTGTTAATGTCAATGGGGGGGGGGCACACCAGTAACATGACGGAGGCATGTACGGGAGCCACAGGCTTTCCTTTCCTAACAGGCCTGCACAGCCTGTACCCCCCTCCCTAGCACCACAGTATGCGTGGCAGGGATTCCTCTCCGGCCTCCCTGGCTTCGCACCCCTGGGACACCCCCTCCTCCCAGCCCGGGTCCCGCAGCGTCGCCCCACTCCTGCCGCCACTGGCTTCCCGCAGCGGCGACCCTGCTCCTGCCTCCTGTGACCCCGCTCCATCACCAGCAGCCTCTCCCTCCCAACCCCCGCCCCCGCCGCGAGCCAGGTACGCTACATTCGGATTATAAGACGCACCCCCATCTCCTCTCAAGTTTGGGGGAAAGTGCATCTTATAGTCCAACAAATACGGTATACACTGTCTGTCTTTTGGAGACTGGCTTATTTCACTTAGCATAATGTCTTCAAGATTCGTCTCTGTTGTAGCATATCAGAATTTCTTTTTTTAAGGGTATCAGTTCTTGTTTCATGAATAGGTTCTTTATGGGAAGAGGACTGAGTGTATTAGAAAACTGGGTATCTGAGAAGAATTACTGTAATTCTTAGGTAGGGTGGGGACAGTACCGCAGATTCTGAGGCTTCTGAAGTTTCAACTTCGCTTTGCTTTTGTGGGGTAGCAGAGTCTGCCACCCAAAATGTGCCATTTTGGTATAAGGGTTATTTTGAGTTAAAGGCACATAAAAAACAGCAGATGCAAGGCAGCTACTCTGCTTGTTCCTTTTTCCTCCTGAGAGCGAGAGAGGAAACATCCGTATGAAAGGCAGCCTGTCTAGAGCAGGAGAGGAAGTCATCGCTGTCACCGGAGGGGGGTGCAGGCTGAGAAGAGCCTGTAGGAACAAACCTTGCTAAACCGACTTTTCCGCAGTGTGATGCTCGAGCCAAGCCCGTTCCCTTGTCCTGTCTTCACAGTTTACTGCCGTAGCTTTCCGTGGCCTCAGGTCTCCGCAGTCAGCTGTGGGCTGAAAATGTTAAATGGGAAACCTTGCCGATGAGCAGTTCTTCAGCTTCACATTGCGTGCCTTTCTAAGTGGCATGATGAAGGTTCACTCGGTCCTGCGCCATCCCACCTGGGACGTCGTGAATCCTCCTTTGTCCAGCGCATCCACCTTGGGAGCGTCACCTGCCTGTTAGTCACCCAGTGGCTGTTCTGGTTGTCAGAGCGACGGTTATGGTACCACCACAGTGCAGGTGGCCCTCGTTTTACATCAGTGATGTCCCCAAAGCCATTTATTTATATGACTTTCACAGTGTGTTGTTACAATTATTCTAGCTTATCATGTTATCGTTGCTAATACCTTACGGTGACTAATTTATACGTTACACTTTGTCGTAGGTATGTGTGTATAGGAAGCAACGTGGCATATTTAGGTCTCAGTGCGAGCTGTGAGTTCCGGCATCCCCTGGAGGACTTGAAACACACCCCCACGGATAACGGGGGGAGTGGTGCTCTTTGTCCAATCTGATATGTAAGCGTTTGGCCCTCACCACTTTAACCTTTGTTTTCCCTGTGAAAGACTCCCATGTACATAAAAAATTACTAAGTAAAAATTACTTAATAAAAAATTACTAGGTAAAATTACTAAATAAAATAATCTTTATTTTCCTTGTGAAAACTCCCATGTACATAAACAATTACTAAGTAAAAAATTACTAAGTTAATTTGATTTTTAAAGATTTTATTTATTTCTTTTTAGAGAGAGGGGAAGGGAAGGAGAAAGAGAGGGAGAGAAACATCACTGTGTGGCTGCCTCTCACGTGGCCCCTACTGGGGACCTGCCCGCAACCCAGGCATGTGCCCTGACTGGGAATCGAACCGGTGACCCTCTGGTTCTCAGCCCGGGCTCAATCCACTGAGCTACACCAGCCAGGGCCTAAGTTAATTTGTTTTATTAGTTTAATTCTTAGGCTCAGCTGGAGACCCTGAAATGGTGTAGGAGAAATTTTACCTCCCCTACATTTATTTCTCATTTACTGAGTTGCCTCTAAATAGTAGCAGTACCTGGACTTTAATGTTTTTGTTTTAAGTTAAATTCCACCTCAGAGCTGGTTTGTGTCCAATTAATGAGCATACCGATTCAATAACTGTACCTACTCTCTTAGGAACAACCTTTTCTTTGCAGTCTTTGTGATATATATGTTTTTCATTGAAGAACTATTTAAATTGTAATGTAAAGTCTTTTTGGACTCAAGATAAACCAGATGATCTGAAAAATACTTACTTGGAGTTTTTTAAATCATTGATAGGAATATGGGTGACAAAGTGTACTTTTCTTATTTTATAGTAAAAATATTTTCAACATAAAGAAGTTCAGGCTTCAGTTTGGACAGACTGTTGTTCTTCTATTTACTTTATAGCAAATATGATAACTCTCCTAAGGGTCAGCTCTTGGCCTCTGTGAACCAGAACCACCCTAAGAAGCTCTGTGGGACCCATCAGGTCGCTTCACACCTCCAGATTGTGCCCTATCCTTTCTTCTGTGAGTTCTGAAGGCCTAGACACACCAGATAAGTGCTTTGTAGTCTAAGGCAAAACTAAGTTTTCGTCCTGCCTCTTCCCAGACTCTAATTCTCACCCTGTCCCTTTTGTCCCTGCCTTCACCTCCACCAAAGGACCTAGCGTTCTCCAAGTGTGTGGGACTCTGTCCTTGTGATTCTCTGCCCGGATGCCCTTTTCTCGTTTCCCTGTGTCTGAGGAAATCGCACCGTTTGATTGTGACCTTCGTCTGCTGGGGTTCCGCATCCAAACCCCAGACTGTTTGGAGTGACTGTTTCTTACTTCGCCCAAGGATGGTAAATGAATATTACTGTTCTGGATGTTCACTCGTTCCTTTCAATGGACGTTTCAGGGCATTAAGGATTGATTTTCTGTTGCGACCCCCACTGAGGAGAGTCTAGCCTGTTTCCTTCTGCGGTCCTTGCACAGATCCCGCGCTCCTCCGGAGCACCTGCCCCATAATTGTTTGTTGGTGGAATCGACATCTCCTTTAGGCTGGGCTTCCGGAGAGCAGATACATTGTCTCCCTTACACATTCCCGCACCCAGGATTCTGTACCTTTCCCTGTATGGAGTTGCTATTCAATAGATATTAGTAGAGCAATATGTAGAAATACTGGTATTGTATACTGACTTTTAAAAAGTAGTGTAGCTTCATTTTCTTCAGTGGTCCACATTGTTTTATTCTTTTTTCTAGCTTTTTTTTTTTTGCATGTACTTTCTTCCTTAAAATCATTACTTTAATATCAATATTACAACATACCTGTTCTCCTGTTGGTTACCTATCACACTTCAAGCATTTTTTCTGTTCTTTGTGCCTAAATAGAGCTAAATGCTCCTAGGGGGATCTCACTGATATAGTTTTAGAAACTTCAGTGTCGGATTTAAAAAAATAAATTTTTGTTGATTAATGGAAACTAATGGAAATGTTAAGATGCTTTTGCCTAATCTTATTGGGGAAAATATGGGTGAACCATTTTGAATAAAAGTGTTTTACAGTATTTATAGTTTGTGTTGTCTACCCCATTTTCTCAGTTGATAATTTTTACCATATGTCATAATTATCCTTTGAGTGTTGCTCTATAGACTGATTTCTCATCTAGGTGATAAAGGAATTTTGTTTTGCATCCCTGTTTGCTCAGTATGTAGAGATGCAAGTGGGTATTGGTTGCTATTGGATGTCACTTTGTTAGATGCTTACGCTTCTAACACATACGCTTACGTTCAGAAAGAGTTAGTCCTTTGCGCTGGAACCGTAGACGGTGCCAAAGTACAATGTACTTTCCTATGTGTGAAATGTAAAGATGTATACATCTCTTAAATGCCTTTTTCCATGACTTTGCAGAGTAATTATAGTGTATCTTCATAGGCAAGATCCTGTAGTTGTTAGATTCTGTATGTTGGAATGTCAGAATATGTACTTGGACTGCCAGAGTGTGATTATTTCAAATTTAAGGAAATACTAAACTAGATTGTAGTTTCCTAACAATGTTATAATTTAAACACAATTTTATCTTTAGTTCTCCTTATCTGCCTAACCTATGAAGAGAAAGGGCAGCTTGATTATTTTACAAACTGCTATAGAATCAGCAGTAGGTTTTTATTTGGCTGATATGTCCTCCCCCTCTCCTTAAAGCTCCAGATATGTGTGTGTTTTGAATGGTTTTAGAATCATGTTTTCAAAGAGTCTGAATGTATAAAATGTTAACGGGTTCCAGGATTGGAAGTAACCTGGTGTGTGTAGCCAGAGCTGCCGGACCAGATGCCAGAAACCAGTGAATCCTGAAACTATGTTCTCTTTTCTGACCACAGGCAAGTCTCTTCTTTAGCCTCACTGTGTCGTTCAAGTGAAGCAAAAGCAAAAAGGGGACTATTGAGAGCCTGTGTGGTACAGATGTGAATGTCTGCGTTTGACTGCTTAGTGTTACTAAATCAGCTCCCACTTTATTCTGCATGAATACATTCTACCTGCATTTCTCACCCCTTTGTAGTGCACCCAGCCTCTAAAAGAAGGAGCCCCTTCCCAATTTCCTCATGAAAGTCTGAGTCATTTTTTTCCATTTTGTTTGATTTGCTAGATACTGCTAAATAAAAACTAGTAACTAGCAAAGTTAGAGTTTAAATCTGGGTCCTTTTGCCCCGAGCTTGTGCCGTTAACCAACATGTATGTTATCAACTATCAATATTCTGTTACCGCTATTAACAGAATGGTGATCTTGTAAATCTTATTATTCAGAGAAACCTATTAATTAAAAGGGGGCTAAGGGAAGTTTGAAAAAGAAAAATACAGAGATTCTCAACATGGCACTGTTTTAGTAGGTTTATTTGTAGTTGAAACCGTGTGTGTGTGTGTGTGTGTGTGTGTGTGTGTGTGTGTGTGTGTAGAGAGAGAGAGAGAATGAGAATGAGCCTGTTTTGAGTGCAGTGTGACCATTGCTGCTCTATTCAGAAAACTCAAATGTACGTGTTGGTAAGTCTGGAACATTCAGTTGACTGTGTCTTTATGTGACTTAAAATGTACTTAAGCCGGTAATACTGTAACTCAAAAAAATGCTAGTGTGCTGTTGCTTCTTTTTAAACTGATTTTCAAATATTTATTGGCCCTCTTCTGTTTGTGTAAGACAGGAGACAGATCTGATTTGTTTCACCAAATTTATGGTTACGAGATAGCAACATACTATTTCCCTTCCAGGGCTACATAATTCTGTCAGTCTGGGTTAGTCATGCGTGGAATAAATATTATTTTTTGTAGTTTTTTGAAATGTTACTCTCTAGATTTTTTGAAGAGATAATTGAAACATCCTATGTAAAGTACAGCATAGGGAATATAGTCAATAATACTGTAATAACCGTGTGTGCTGCCGGGTAGGTACTTGAAATACCGGGTTATAACTTCGTGTAATTACATGATTGCCTAACCTCGGTGCCGCACGCCTGAAACTAATGTAAAACAATGCTGAAAGCCAACTGTGATTGAAAAACAAACAAACAAAGGTTCCTAGAGGTACTTGCTTACATTGCGTGGAGACACGTGTGTACTTTTTAAACAGGCACATGTGAGTAAAAGTGCCCTCTCCTCCCCCCTTAACAAAGGGGATGTTTGAATGATGCTTGTCTCATGAATTTATCCTTCCAGACTTGAAATATCAATCACTCGGGTTTGGATATAGATACAGCTCCTTAGTACTGTCAGCAGAAGCATGCTATGAAATTAATGTCTGACCTGCCATTTAAAAAAATACATCCAACATAGAAAAAAAGGGAAAAAACAACTTCCAGAAAAGGCCATCAGATTCTGATTTTTACTATAGACTTTATATTAGAGACACATGTTGTCTCCAGCAACTTTTTCTTTTTTTTAATGTTTCTTTTTTTTAATTTAAATTCTGTTTTTCAACTATAGTTTATATTCAACGTTATTTTGTATTAGTTTCAGGTGTACAGCATCACTATGTTAGATAACCACATATTTTACCAAGTGTTCCCTCGATATTTCCAGTATCCACTTCATACATCGTCATTACAAAATTATTGACTGTATTCCCTACTTTACCCCCGCCCCCCTGCCCACTGACTATTTTGTAATTACCAATTTGTGCTTGTTAATCCCTTCACCTTTCTCACCCAGTCCCCTAAACCCTCCTTTCTGGTAGCCGTCAGTCTGTTCCCTATATCTATGAGTTGGGCAACTTTTACCTTCTTTTGGTTGCTTATTTCAGTTTCCTCTTCTCTTCTCTTTTCTTTTCTTTTCTTTTCTTTTCTTTTCTTTTCTTTTCTTTTCTTTTCTTTTCTCTTTTCATTTCTTTTCTCTTTCTCTTTCTCTTTCACTTTTCAGACAAATGATTTTTTTGCCAGCAGCATTCTTTGACTATATCAAACTTGGTTTAAAATTGCAAGCTTTTTGCCCTGGCTGGTATAGGTCAGTGGATTGAGCTTGGGCTGTGAACCAAAGGGTCGCCAGTTCGATTCCCATCAGGGCACATGCCTGGGTTGTGGGCCAGGTCCCCAATGGGGGGCCATGTGAGAGGCAACCACACATTGATGTTTCTCTCTCTCTCTAAATGAATAAATAAAATCTTTTAAAAAATTGCCAGCTTTTACTACCTTTGTTACTCAGGATCGTTTTCACCTGGATGAATAATGTTACCTAGGAGCAGTATTTTAGAACCTTACAGGGTTTTGTTTTTCTTTATCATTGCTGTTCTCCTTGTTAGTTGTTTGAGGCATATATTATGTAAATCAAAATTCTCCCTTGAGGTCATGTGAAATGTACTTAATATGTAGTTTTATGTTTTCATTCCTTTGCATTTTTTAGTATGTATATTTGAAATATTTCATCAGAAATTTGTGATTTTTAATATTCTTTTGTTTTATAAAGTAATTTCTATATCACAGACTGAGAAAGCAAATGCTCATATGTTGGAAATATTTTCGTTTGTTGCCTGTGGGCTGTGTTTTCCTTTGCTAACCTGTGAGGAATCGCATAAAACAATCACATTCCTTTGATATTTCATTTGCAGGTTCTGTTTTTTCTCATCCCTTTGTAGAGTAAGGTACTGCTAATGTCTGTCCCTCCAAGACAATTTCCAGCTTCTCTTATTTGTGGGTTTTTTTTTCCCTGTTTGTTATTATAGGATTGAAATTTAAGTAGTCCAGAAAGATCAGATTCTCACAGTTAATTCAATAAGCGTTTATTGAGGGCATCGAATATTGTGTTAGTCCAAGTACATCAAAGAAATAAAAATAAAACCAAACAAGAGAACCATTCTGAGGCAATGCATTAGTTTTCTATTGCTGCACAATAAGTTTCCACGAACATAGCAACTTAAATCAATGCACATTTATTCTCTCATGTTTTCTGTGGCTCAGGACCTGGGCATAAGCTTAGCTGCGCCCTCTGCTCGGGGTCTCGCAAGGGTGCAGCAGTCAAGGTGTTGAGCAGTCTGCATTCTCATCCAGGGGCTTGGATGAAGAATACTCCCTGTTCAGGCTCATTCAAGTTGGTGGAGTTTCTTTGGCGACTGTGTGACTTAGGGCCACACTTTCTGCTGCTTGTTGGCCAGGGACCACCATTACCTCCTTCCTTGACAGCTGGGCTTCTCCAGTATGTCTGTCGGCTTACATCAGCGAGCCTGCGAAGTCTGCGTGTGGCGCGACTCTGTTAGCGAGATGGAGTCTTATGTAATGTGACCCAATAATGGGGATGATAAGTCATTACCTTTTGCGCATCCTGTTGGTTGGAAGAAAGCCATAGGTCCTGTTTATACGGAAAGAGAAGGGATTACGCAGAAGCATGCTACCAGTAGGTGGGATCACGGAGGGTCACCTTGGGACCCCTGTGCCACAGACAAGGTGTAAAGAAACAGGTGGTAAGTAAACCTCGAGTGATTAAAAATGGTACCTTTATTGCCTACGCGTCATGCTGATGCCAGGACTAGATCAGACAGTGATGAAGCTGGGCCGTTACCGCGACTGCAGTTTGCTGAAGCGTGCTCTCCACGTTGGCGGGACTCTGCGCAGGCGAAGGATGAAGTCACTGTCCTGAGCTGCGGTCTCTGGGCCCGTATCCACATGTGTTTGAACCTGCACAGGGGAGCCAGAAGTTTCCCCTCCACCTTATATTTATTAAGATTTCAGAATTGCCATCAAATGATTAATACGCAGGCATAAGTGCAGATCACCACAATTAAGCAAGTATCGCAATAAAGCAAGTTGTAATCTTTTCACTGGTGGAGAGTCTTGCCTTTAATTTGTAAAAAAAAAAAAAAAAAAGAGAGAAAAAGAAAAAGAAAACAAATTATAATGACTCCGAGGTGCGGTAAGCCGAATGCAGTAAAGTGAGGAGCGCCTGTAACTGCTTTTAAGCAGCAAGCCATGCAGGCATCAAAGGCAAGTTCCTTGTTAGCTTGGATAAAAGTCACAGTGAAAGAATAGTTTGGTTATGTATGGAAGATCATTGCTTTTAGGTTTACATTTTCTTAGAGAATAGCAATATTATATTACCATGTTTCACAGTACCATTGGGTTTTTTTTTACTTTAATTCACTCAATTATTTAAATAGGTAATGAGTTTATTTCCATTAATATGTAAGAGGGGTGTGTGTGTGTGTGTGTGTGTGTGTATTTTCTTGTCTTTCCCCTAGGTAATGCTAGGCTTTGTTTTGCATGGTTGCGTTAATATCATGAATTTAATGACTTAGAGCAGTGACCTTTACTTTTGTTTTTTTAATTATATTTTATTGATTATGCTATTACAGTTGTCCTATTTTCCCCCCTTCATTCCCCTCCACCCTG